>MU906667.1:0-12199 GCA_036418205.1 Ostertagia ostertagi | reverse complement strand
GCACGCTCAACTGTCCCGCCCATGTGACAATGAGCGCTTCTGTAGGCGATGAAATCATCGAACGTCGTTTCCACTGAAGTATTTCTTGCTCAAGAAGCTGTCGGGATGGTTGGAAAAAGTGTTATTGGTGAGCGAGAGGTCCAATGAGTACGACGTGTTGAGCAAAGCTTCGTATGCCAGTTTGTCCAATCTTTGCGAGGTCGTTTATGGGACATGTGGCTGAGCGCCACCATGAAGGAGGGTTGTTTCATTTCTCTCGGTTGACGAAGTTGGTGTTTCTAGAGCATCTCATCGGTATGCTGGAGAGACATTGGTGTTGTGTCAAATTCACCTGGTTCCCAAGAGGTGTGGTGCATCAGTCCCGTGGGAGACCGCCGAATGTTCAGCTCAACATTGACCTACTACAATTTCGGCTTTAGATAACTTTTTGAAGATTCATCGCGGTCCAGCTTGTGAAGGGATGGCTTGCTATATTCGTGAACAGTCCATTTTCCATTTTAGATTGCAATGCTTTCCTAATATTCGTGGTTTTCGTTACGTAAAATGGGTGGAAACGACACCTTAGGAATACGGTTTTGCTGCTGCATCGGGTAGCCAATGCGGTAGCCATCTGTTCAGCTTTTTCACCTCCCCAATTATCCTCGTGAGACACACTCGGGACTTTGCGATTGGTGCAAAATCGCTCCAATCGCAAAGTCTGACATCGGCCACTGCTCCAAAGCGATTTCCCCAATCGATATCGATTGGCAGGCCATGATTCTGAAGAATTCCGTTACTGGTCATTGTATTTCAGCCTCCATCGGCCTAGACACATGTTGGCTCACATAGATTTCTTTAAAACCGGAATGGGGTTTTGGCACTCGGAGCATGGAATCCAGTGCACACCCGAGGCCGTACCCTCTCCTTCCACAAGGGGACGACAGGGTTGCCTCATAGGGCCAGCGTTTAGGTTTAGGCTGAGGCTTATACTTGAACATCGGCTTATGCTTAAGCCTATGATTGGGCCTAGGCTTAGTCCTAAGCTTGCTTCGAGCAAATGACTGGTGTCTCAATTTTAGGTGACCTGACCTTGAGGAGGAGAACTGCAACGCACCGTTTCAGGGATCAGCCAATTCACCCCGGTGCGAAATCCGTTAACTGTGAACAATTAATCTGCTCTCTCGCTATTCCTGCCCACTTCTATAGGCCTCCAGGCCATCTCGGATTACTCATGAGCTTCGACTGCACTAGAGCAGCTTGAAGAAATTCAGGAATGGTGACCCTGATGTACGACACACTTCTCTTTGTAAAACCCAGCATGTTGAAGAAGACTTATAACTTATAACTTACAAGAAAGAAGAGGTATCCATCAAAACAATCGACCAAGAGTGATTGGATATCGTCAATGTATTTTCCTTATTAACCCACCCACTCCTAATGTTAAACAACTGCCATTCAAAAGTATTGAGCAGGTGAACAATTCCCGAAAAACTTTACATGTAGTGCTGAAAATCCTTTGCCGTCACTAAGATTTTGCAAGATGCCCTGCGACGTAGCATACAGCTCACCCATTCGAAAAGCTAGCCAACTCATTTCCTCCTTGTTTTCTCTAGCTGAGACTTTATTTTCTTTGAAGCCTTTTCCAAGCTTACACTGCGGATGATCTTTCGAAAGTCAGGACAGCCTGGCTTATTAGTGCTATATGCCTATGGTCTACCGGCCATACTTTACGATCTTGCGATTTTGCATCGCATATGGCACATCGCAAAAGGTAGGCGTCGTGATTCGCATAGGTCACACTACTTGCCATCACTGGTCGATTTTATTCAATTTATTTGGGTCTTGCATACTGCCGGCTCGATGAATTGATCTTAGACACGTCTTAGAGACTAGATTTGCATCCGGTGGCTCACGCAAACATCTTTATCACGCAGCTCGCTTTACGCATTGCCAATACAGTCGGTATCTCGAACTCTGATTGGGCGTGTCACCGGAAATGACGTGGCAGCCATCGCACTTGCTAGATGCCACGTGGATAAGATACTCCGCCAGATATCAGCGAAGCATGCTGGAAGCAGCTTATCCGCGCAATTTCTATCAAGTGCGGTGGCTGCCACGTCATTTCCGGTGACACGCCCAATCAGACTTCGAGATTTGGAGTGTATTGAAAGAATTAGAATGCGTGGAACACATAAAAAGAAGACCCTTCAAAAGCAAACACGGTGTTTTTTTTTTTGGAAGAAAAAGAATATTAATAGCAGCTAACCTGTCCGTGAACTCGACCAGAACTTCAACAACCTTTACAGCAAATTTGTAGTCAACCATTAAAAGGGCACAGCGCTTCCATTCAAAAGTATCACAGCCTATTTTACAACGAAAGAGTATCAGTCTGAGAATAGGCTGAAAATGGTGATTGAGAATTTTAAACATGAAAGATTCACTTCCTAGTTGACTTACGACAATAGCCACAATATCTTCCTCGCGGCACGAATCAAATCTGACGATTAAGTTGTTACTTGTACATAATTGGGTTGAGCATTTAATGCTTTAACAGCTTCTTTGAAGAGGACATCATAGAGATCTTAAAGAGAAATGATATGAAAATAATGATTGCACTTATTAGAAGATACCTCCAAAATAAACTAACCTCCAATTCGTGAAACGTTATTTCCACAAACGTCTTTGTAAAAACAAATAAAAAGTGGAGGACCATAACTACTCGAAAGCGAACCAAAATCGACCTCAAACTATAGTGGTAGTATCCACTGAGGGCCATGGAAAACAGTCTAAATATAGTCCCAATATCATTTGATAGGTTTATCTACATGCATTTCCAAGCGTTTAATCGACCATGGCTGCCAGTAAAAAACCTGGCTGTCCATAGTGTATGGAATAAAAGACTGGTAACAAGTAGTGATACGGATAAGCTGCGGTAGTAGCAGCAGACTAAATGGCAAATATGATGCTTAATTCCATTTGCTACTGCTGGAACGCCTACATGACTACTTTTTCACCAAGCTTTTGTGTTACGGCATTTGCACAGCTTGTGCTGCTTCCATCGCTGACTGCTGAGTATTGTACGTAACTGTTTCCGGACTCGCTTCGCGGAGAAAAGCGCTTGATTGAAAACCACGGTGTGGCTCACTGGCCGATGTCAGACTTTGCGATTTGCACCAATTGCAGGAGCGACGGATCGCTTGAGCGATGCGAGCGACGGGAGATTTACCCCGCCGAATACCGATACACACGGCGCCGCTCGGGTAAATCTCCCGTCGCTCGCATCGTCTCTTGAGCGATCCGCCGCTCCTACAATTGGTGCAAAATCGCTCCAATCGCAAAGTCTGACATCGGCCACTAGGACAGAAAGCGACTTTTTCGCTTTTCGCACGCGAAATATTTTTCGCTGTCGGAACCTTGGGTCCTACCGCTGATCATGAGTGGAGCTGGAGTTCCTACAGCGAAAGATTCTCTGCACTGCGAAACGCGAAAAAGTCACATTCTGTCCCAGTGAACCACACCCTAAAAACCAAAGAGAAACAGAGAAGGAAATACAGAGGAAAGAATTTCTTGTTCGTGATCAGGATACTGAAACCCCCTTCGACGAAGTACCCAAAGATGAAATTCTGACTTCTTCTAGGGTTGTACATTCTGGTGCACACTGGGGTGTTGGTTGAAAAAAAAAAAAAAAAAAAAGAGAAAAAAATAACCCCCCCCAGAGAAAAGAAAGAAAAAAAAAGAAGAGCACTAGGACAGAAAGCGATATTTTCGCGTTTCATGCGCGGAACAATTTTCGCTGCAGGAACTGCAGGTCCACTCACCAGCGATGAACCTGAGGTTCCTGCAGCAAGGACGTTTCGCGCTGCGAAACGCGAAAAAGTTGCTTCCTGTCCTAGTGAACCACACCCGTGCAACTGTACCAATAATAATAGTATTTATATACTTCCACCAATTTGAAGTGTTTGTCAAGGAACGTTGCACATCCACGTTTTCGTGACGACGAGGTTCATACTAAATGATGAGCATAGAAATAAAATAGGCATAAAAAGTAGAACTTTGCCGCTACTTTGACAACTTATTCTCTAAATTCCTGATTTCCTAGCAGTCTGAAAAAATACAGTGTAATTCAATTGCTAACTCACTTGTTTTCCTTGTCAGAGGAGTGAGCTATCGGTCAGTTCCAACGAGCTATCAACTGTACCGATAGAAGAGCAGACAGACTCAGTTGATGTTCCATCGTTGTCGGAATCCATAATAATGTTAGCACAATGCCAGGTTGGATAAGTATACCAAAACCCTTTTCTCACCACCCTGCCTGCAATTAAACTTGCGAGTATGCAACGAATGAATACTGTACACACATATTCGGTTGTGGATGCTCATGCGATGATGAACGACGGATGTACGGGTGGTGGTAGGAAAAGAATGTACACTCCCCCTCAAAAGCGGGCTCTCAGGACATCTGTCAACCGTGAGCCTTGGCGGTTCAGCGTTTTGTAGTGATGTCTGGGAGCTCTCACAAGTGCACACTATCACAGCATCTCCTCTTTCTTTATCTTCTTCAAAAGGCTTAGTCCCAATAAGACAAAGTGTGTGCTTTTCCAGCTACGCTCTCACCCTTTGGTTGACAGAAGCCTTGTAACCCAAAAAGCGAGAAAGTGTCGGGTGCAGACCATGCACCACAAGTGACGACGGCCTTCACAAAATGTTAATGTTTTCTGCCAATGAAATGATTAGCCTGTTGCAGTTGTATTCTATCGATTGTCACTAATTACAACTATCATTTACCAGAAATCAGCTATCACTATGAACAACTACTTCTAACCAGGGGCCGTAAGGTATGCTCTCCCGAATAGGAGAGGGTTCCCATCCTCGTAAGGTATGCTCTCGGGGAGAGCTTCCGGGGAGAGGCCACGCCCACCTGTTTTCGGGAAGTTCTTCCCGATCGTCATGCGTTCGGGGGTCGACGGACTACTTGAACTCGGCCCTTTAAGCTGCCTCACTCGACGCTTTCGTCTGCGCTCTCTCACCTTATCAGCGGCTCATCACCACTGCGATCTCACACATTCAAACTTTTGCCACAATGCAATTGGCTCACCCACCTCGGATTCCCTCCCCCTTACAAGGCTTAGTCCTAAGGCTCTCACCTCCCTCCTTGGGATTTGGAGCCGAGCCAGGCGCCATTCTCTGATCGTCTGTGCTCTCCGCCATTCGTGGCAGGACCATGGACGAAAGTGCAAGTAGTCCGTAAACCGCATTTACCCGACCCCGGATCTTTCGTTTAGAACTGCTTTCATAGTTTGCGGTCCGTACGGACCGTGCGGACTGCGCGGAGAGAGTGGAAGCGTCAACACGCGCTCTGGCGTACGATGCGTACTTGGCGCGCAGTTGGCGCCTTCCGATCGATAATCCTAATTTCAATACATTTTTCAATTATTTTTTTGCCGTTTTGCTTTCACTTGCGTTTGTTCAGCTCAAAACTATTCTTTTTTGGTACGGATTACCGCTTCTGCTTACTAATGAACTTACATGGGACTTACTGCTACTTTCAAACACATTGAACTCTCGAGTCCACGTCTCCACTCGACGGGCGTGCCGCGGACACCGAGCCGACGCACGACAACGCGCGGAGAGAAGCGGTGAATGGGTGTGCGTCATATGGCGCGATCCCATTGGCATTGGAGCGCACAGGCCGTAATTACCACGTCCTGCTGTGGCCGGACAACTCGTCCGCGCAACACATTCTGTTCCGTTCATCTTGCCTTGGCATCAGGCCAACGAAGCTACCCACTCTTTTTTAGATCTTTGGGACTCAGCGAGATTTTTGAGGCCCAAATTATCACATCGATCAATTGCTGAAGTCTAGCAGCTGTGTGATACGGACGAGTTGTCCTGGATACTGTGCGCTCTAATGCCAATGGGATCGCGCCATATGACCACCTCCCAGCGTGATGGCCAAGCCTGACAATGCTCAATCCCTCCCACGACTCTGCCTCTATCATATGATATTGAAGTAATAAATATGTATAAGGCCTCCACTGTTGGTTTATACTCACACTACCGCACAGCACCTTCCAGATTAGGGCCTCGCGAACCTGTATCTGACATGGAGGTCCCGGGGTGTAGTGATTAGCACCAGGACTCTGAATCCTGCGACGGGAGTTCAAATCTCCGGTCTCCGTGTAAATCGGAAAGAAATATATTCAGTTCTTGATTTCACAATGGTTTCTTCTAAATACCTTTTAACATCGCCTGCACATCGCAGGCGATGATCCCCTCTCGGCACGTCTGGCGGGGGCGGACCCTATTGTGCGTTGACAACATACGCTTCTCACTCCATATACGCGTCTTACGACGGCTTGGCTAAATAAACTGCTTCGTGCTCACGCTTTCTTACTTACTCTCTCATCATATATAAATCCACTGAACCACCGCGAGGTGATTAAAAGGGTCCACCATAACCCTAAGTCTCTAGTCACCCGCAACAGCTTGTGGCGACTCTACTGGCATAATATTCTGCCACGACTCGAAGCAATAGGTGCTGCTCTCTCCAGACTCGGTGCTATAGAATCTGCTGTCAGACTGTTATGAAGCGTACCACTCCAAAGTCGACATGCAGCTTCTGTACCCTGGAAAAGAATCGGGACTCACACTACACCAGCAGGTGTAGCTGGTACCCCTTATCCAGTATCACGCGTACGGCCCAAGCTGCAAAGTTGCAGCTATGTCTGAAATGCCTGAAACCAGGGCATGAAGACGCCTGCGAGGTGAAGTGTAGCGGTTGTGGTCTCGACCACAACTTGCTGCTCTGTCACCAAGCGCAGGCCCAATTCAACAGCAGTCTCATAAGCGACCCCGCTTCTGAGGCTGCATCGTCGAGCAGTCTACAACAACCAATCAAGCAGTCTACAACAACTACCGTGTCCTTCGATCAAGCCGTCTTCACTTTTCTACGAGCCATAAAACCTCTCAAGCAGTCGAGCCGCCCGTTCGAGTTTAGCTTCTACCGTTACCAGCAGTGCTACAATCGCTCGACGCGACAACTGTGATCTTATTTGATTAACATTGTTGGAACCACTGGTTCATAGTTGTTCTGTTCGCCCCCCCTCGCCGGAGTATCATCGCCTTCCCATCGCAGGCCCTTACTTCTGGCGGGGGCGGACCCTATTGTACAAAGTTGACAACATACGCTTCTCACTCCATATACGCGTCTTACGACGGCTTGCGAAATAAACTGCTTCGTGCTCACGCTTCTTACTCTCTCATCATATATAAATCCACTGAACCACCGCGAGGTGATTAAAAGGGTCCACCATAACCCTGAGTCTCTAGTCACCCGCAACACCTTTCATTGGAAAAGCATAAAGGACGTACAGCCTTTTCTTTTTTTTGAGATCATAT
The DNA here is from genome assembly GCA_036418205.1 of Ostertagia ostertagi. Classification (NCBI taxonomy): domain Eukaryota; kingdom Metazoa; phylum Nematoda; class Chromadorea; order Rhabditida; family Trichostrongylidae; genus Ostertagia; species Ostertagia ostertagi. The sequence continues at coordinate 4,822 of MU906667.1, read as the reverse complement.
CAGATCACTGTTATGGCGCAAGGGTTAAAAGGTGCCTCAGCTCCATTTCAGAGTGAGCCGAACATTTAATTACGTGAAAGCTGAAATCATGTTTTTTCGCCGTACATTGACGCCTGTTATCATCTACATTCGGTATTCATTATCATCAATGTGTAAGTGGAACCTTACGACGAGTTTAGAAGGAATTTTTCCACGTATCCGGAAACTTTTGTATGAAATTGACCCCAGAGAAATGTTCGTTTCTTCAAACAGAAAGTTCAGTATTTAGGAGTACTCAGCAGCAAAAATGGTACTCGTCCAAACCCCAATAAGGCTGCTAGTATCGCTAAGATCCCAGGTCCAACTGACGTCAAATGAATAAATCCTATTTTAGAGCAGCATCTTGTTTTAGACGTTATTTGCCGCGCTTCTCAATTATAGCCACCCCGGGTAGATTTGGTGGGACGGATTAGCGAAGTGCCAAATTATAATATGAGCCTACGACATTAAATTGAATAGGGCAGGTAAACATAACACGTTTTGTGATTTTCTTGATCGCTACCCACTACCCCGCATGAACGCAATAAAAGCGTGATCATTCACCATTCAGAAATTCAATTAAGTCAAAGAAATTCCAAGTATAGTTCAGTCATTAAATCGGCTATATAATTTGAGCTAGGGAAGTTCCGCAGAAGTTTTGTCAATCAGAAAGTTTCTCTGTGCATAACAACTTCAGTAGGTTGGCAAACCTCTACTCTCTGTGTATATTCCTTGTATTATAGTATACACAACAGGGAATCATTGTTTATTCCGGATGAGAACATGCAAGCTAGCATAGTAGCTATATTTCATGTGAATCCACTCATAGGATCACATCTAGAAATAGGAAAACATACAAAAGCATAAAAGAGAGCTATATATTGGCCGAACCTGTATCGATGAAGTAACCTACATCAATACATGTCGCAATATGCCAAAAAGTGAAAACACCTTCAAAAGGTATTATTCGCGAAGAAATGGGAACTTTCCCAACGCCAACCAGACCTTTTGAACGTGTTCACACAGATAGTATGGGACCGTTTAGCCGGAAGACGAAGTAAACCTTAACTTCAGATTACCGTTTGTGGGCCTTCCGAGTAAATTTGTAAGTTTGTACCTTCGATAGAAGACCAACTTGATTGATCAATTCAGTGGCAAACAGCACTGACATGATGATCATTATCGACCATGGTATCCACAAACGAAATGTTTCGGACTGTTCAACCTATATACTAGTGGGCTATATTCTAAAATAAATCAAAAGCACTTGGTATCACAAATAAATTTGCTACTGCTTTATAACCATAAGGCTGATGGACAAGCAGAAAGGCTGGCAAAGGTAATCACTCACTTCTTAACAGCGTATTGTTCGGAGGCCAGGCACCAATGGTCAGATATTTTGTCCAGCCTACTGTTTTCGCATACAACTGCAGTAACAATGCGACGACAGGTTATAGCCCAGTTCTTCATTGTTCATGGTAGGTATCCAATCACACGGAGTTATATACTCTATGATGAATTACCTCAGCGTCATATCATCGCATCACGTTATTTTTTTTTTTCGCTGACCAATTCGCGGCCGGTCTAAACAACATCATAATAGAAGTTGGAAACCAAATTGCAACGAAGTCGTCATTCTACGAAACAGGATATGACTTCCTACACAAGGTATGTCCAACGAGCATTTCCATTGGAGACTTAGTACTTTTACATGGCGACACAGTTCGTCCAAAACTGACAAACCAATGGAAAGGTCCGTTTAAGGTTGATTCTATAGATCGACCAAATATTACAATAACTAACCTTGTAGGTCGCCCTGTACGACAAGTAGTTCACGTTTATCGCTTTGAAATTGTATGCTCCTCGTTTTTTGTCGGATGATGTTTTTCTAACCAAAACACGCAAGCACAACCACCATTGTCGCAAGTAGAAGAAAGATCATCTGCCGAAGCACAACCTATAATAAGGCGTTTCTCGTCGAATTCAGGAAAAACATCAATTGGAACCGAAAATACGAATATCTACCGGAGAACTAACTGTTAATTTGAAACAGCTAGGTCAGTTTAGTTAAACTTTCATTAGCCGCTTCGTTGCGAGAAAACGTAATGAAGAGCGCTTTGAATTGGCGTTTTAAAGAACTCATATAAGGCAGCTGTTCCCATTAAATTAACACTTGAATCATTCAAAAAGTTACACGCCCTTATACTAGTCGGAAGTAGGAAATTTCGTTTAGCAAGACTAGATCAACTGTAAGAATGTACTATATGTATTATGCTCTATCTTGGTCACTACAAAAACCGAATTTTTTATGTAAACTAGTTATATTGTTAAATTCAGTTGGTATTAATGAGAATTAAAAAAGAAGCTAATAACCAGGCTATACATTCATTTTTCCTTGTGTATACTAACCAGTTGTCTGACACTAGACTCATCACTCGATGTCTTTCTTTTTTATGCAAGCACAACCAAAGTATTCGAACTCTAGATAGGCAAATAAATGTATAAAATAACACGTAGAATAGGATTATTTCATTGTTGTATTATGTTTCTCTTTTCATTGACCCTTTTCCATCACACTACCTGTTACAACAAGGAACCGTTCTGCGTTCCACTCCAATAACTCGTTGTAAATCCAACCGGAACGTCGCTGTTGTTCCGAAGTTCTACACGGGATCGGACCATCGTCTCCTCCGCAAAGTTTCCACTTTTCGATGCGTGTTGAGAGAGCCTCAAAGTTCAGGAAGCGAAGCCCCAGGACAGTCATCAACTGGGATCACTTCACTTCTCTTGTCAGCTTATGGGAGGATTCCGTTATCGAACATCGACGAGGAATATCATCGGCTCGTTGAACACCTTCACGAGTGGCAGGAAGGCAGAGAGTTTGCAAGTCACCAAAGGACGTCTGTCTACGGAAACTCTCGAGCTGATACGCCAACGTGGAGCCGCACGAGCTGCAGGCAATCACCAACTCACGTCCGAGCTTGCGAAGCTATGCAGAGAGGCGATAAAGGAAGATCTCAAGGAGCGAAGAGCAGCAGTATTAGCTGAAGCAGCAGAGGCTGGGAGGAGCATCCGCAATGCCCGCCGAAGCTTTGCCAGCTACAAGACCAAGATGACCTGCCTCCGACGTCCGGATGGAACAGTTACTGCATCCCGAAGGGCAATGGAGAAAGTCATCCACGACTTCTACTCGGATCTCTTCGATAGCCATGTCCATCTGCCCACTTATCAACTGCAACAGGATGGATACGTCGTCCCCTCAGTACTCTCTTCCGAAGTCCGACACGCCATCAAGTCGGTGAAGAATCGTACAGCACCCGGTCTCGACAGGGTCAAACCGGAACATCTGAAGAATGCGCCGCCAGTCATCATCAAAACTCTGGCTCGACTCTTCACGCGCTACCTGTCGGAATGCAAGGTACCCACTCCGTGGAAAACCAGCAGGACCGTGTTGCTGTACAAGAAGGGAGACCTGGACGACATTGGCAACTATCGCCCAATCTGCCTGCTGTCTGTAATCTACAAGCTATTCACTCGAGTCATCCTTAACAGGATCGGCAGAATACTAGATGAAGGACAGCCATGCGAGCAAGCAGGGTTTCGAAGAGGGTTCAGCACGATCGACCATATCCACACGGTTACAAGACTCATTGAAGTTTCACGAGAGTACAAGATGCCGCTTTGTCTCACGTTCATCGACTTGAAGAAGGCCTTCGACTCTGTGGAGACAGAAGCGGTCATCGAAGCCTTGGGCAACCAGGGCGTCCCTACTCAGTACATCAAGATTCTTCGTGAGCTCTACAGCAACTTTACGACCAGAATCTCACCATTCTACAAGGAGGTCATCATCGACGTCAAGAGAGGGGTTCGACAGGGCGACACCATCTCGCCCAAACTCTTCAGCGCCGCTCTCGAGAACGTCATGCGTCAACTGGAATGGGAAGACATGGGAGTGAAGGTCGACGGCCGGCAACTACACCACCTTCGTTTTGCTGACGACATCGTTCTTATAACGCCGAACATCGAGCAAGCGGAGCGAATGCTGGCTGATTTCGACTGCGCCTGTGGTAAGGTTGGTCTACAGCTGAACCTAACGAAGACGATGTTTATGAGAAACGGATTGGTTCCTGATGCCCCATTCACGCTCAACGGAACGAACATCACCGAATGCTCCAGCTACGTGTACCTAGGTCGGGAAATCAATATGATGAACGATCTAGCTCCAGAGCTGAGCAGGAGGAAACGAGCGGCTTGGGGAGCGTATAAGAACATCGAGGGAGTAGTGAAGAAGACGAAGAACATCCGGCTCCGTGCCCACCTCTTCGATTCCGCTGTCCTTCCTGCCCTAACCTACGCCTCAGAGACTTGGACTCTGCGCAGGCAGGACGAGCATGCGGTCAGCGTTATCCAACGCGCTGTCGAGAGGACGATGCTAGGAGTAACCCTATACACGCAAGTGCAGAGGGGAATCCGGAGTGCCGAACTACGCCAACGATCGAAGATCAGGGACGCTGCCGTTTTCGCCAAGGAATCGAAGATAAGGTGGGCCGGACACGTCATGCGATTTTGCGATGACCGTTGGACCAGAGCGGTTACCGACTGGATCCCTCGGGACGTCAAACGAACACCTGGACGACCGCCGGCCCGATGGTCAGACTTCTTCACGAAAGCTCTGAACGAAAGGAATGAAGGACATCGTGTCCCTCGAGCGAGGAGGGTCCACTGGACAACTCTTGCACGCGACAGGGACGAATGGAGACGTTGCTGGCGCCGCTCGAGCAATTCCGTATGATCAACGGGACGA
>MU906655.1:0-12880 GCA_036418205.1 Ostertagia ostertagi | reverse complement strand
CTGCTCAAGCCGATTCAACAGCGGACCTCAAGACACAACACGATGATGGAATCACAATTCAATAAGCAGCATGGCGCTAAGAAACGTACTTTCAGCACAGGAGATTTAGTGCTAGCACGCCAGTACAGTGGAAACCATTCCAGATGGCGTAATGGTAAAGTGCTTCAACGAATCGGAAGAGTACTCTACAAAGTTCTCATTGGAAAGGAAACTTGTGTTCGACATGCAAATCAACTCCGGCTTCGCTACCATGAAGCTCCACTGCAGCCGACGGCAGGCTCACATGGACAAGACGGGGACCAGTCAAGAACACGGGCTAATCTCAATCAACCAAGAAGATCGACACGGATGAGCAGGCCTCCAGCACGGCTTCAACTGGATCCACGTCAGAAGACATACTCTACCTGATACATTGTGATCTCGTGTTCATTTAAAAAAAGGGGAGATGTTATGGATGAACAATAAATGATCTCTTTTGTATCACTTGTTTTCGAGTTCTCTCGAAAACATCTCCCCTATATAAGCCTCTGACTTCAGTATGGTTTAGTTTATGAACTCCGAATAAAGCTGCATCTTCTGCACGGCTACCGACATAACATCGCAATAGCAAATTTTAAAGAATTTTTTTAGGGCGGAAGTGGTGTAGTGGCAAGTGGCACGCTTACCACGCGAGCGGTCCGGGGATCAAATCCTGGGTCGTGAGTCGCCCGGGCCAACCAAGCCTTCCATCCCTCCGGGGTCGGTTAATTGGTACCAGACTTGTCTGGGAGGATAAAAACACTGACTTGTACATCGGCTGCCCCCCCCGCAAGTCATTGTATAGGCCACATCGCATTCAAACGCCACTACGAATGTACAAATGGAAGTAGAATGCGTGCCGCATCCCAAAAAGGGATTGATCAACGGCAAATGCTTTATCCTTTATCCTTTACCTTTTCAAGCAGCTATCCTGGATATGCTGTGTACCTGTTTACCCCCCAGACTGCGACTTTTCAGGATAAAGCTACCAATGTACTCTATATCAGCTATCGCTTCTGATCGTGACATTGTTCAATCAAATGCAGAGGTTTGGTTGCCCTGGGGAAAGCCTGGCAAGTAGCGGCCCCTTTTTCTGTCACACCAGAAGTCTGCCTAGAAGAAAAACTAGAAGCGAAGAGATCTGTTCAACTGGCACCTGTCGCCTGTCGTCCCGCTGTTCAATGAGTTCCTTGAACGGGGTCAGTAAAGTCTACATGTCACATACTAGACTGTTCCAATAAATTTGATGTCAGAATGTTCCACTTGGTTACAGTAATCAGAAAACCGCACAGTGCTCCGATCTTTGATCGCTAGCAAAGGGTGAAACTCCAGTTCGGGGGGGGCACTCCATTGCTATCTTATCCGTAGTACTAGAGAGCAGTTCTTTGGGCTATCGAACGGATAAGATAATAAGTGAACGACTCATTTCGAGCGTACTTTTGATAAGGACCGGTGGATGTCCTACATTCCACACTACCTGCCCACATCCCATCCACTTTTCTGCACAGGTGATCCACCCTGGAGCTCCTGCACCCTTAGCCCTTTGCGGAGGTGTCCTTTCTCCTGGTCCAGGACCGTTCCCTTGGGTCATGGCAGGCGGAAATGTGAAAACGTTTCAGGGTTTCTCACCCATTACACCAATATTTATCAGAAGTCTACTTTAAATGAGTCGATTACGTGTCGTGAGCCCTCTAATCCTTATCTTGAGTATTGGAGAAAAAATGGAGTGCCCCCCCCCCGAACTGGAGTTTCACCTGGCAAAGCTCGGAACTCCTGATTTCCTACTGCACTTGCGTGTGTGTGTGGAACTGCAAGCATTGTTCTCTCCACGCCGCTTTGTACGCCGACCGCTTGCTCTTTCTGATTGCGCAGTCTCTTTGGAGTATATTAAGGCAGAAGGACTGCAGAATCAAAGAGGTGGACGCAGAAATGTTCTTCGTCTCCTTCTGCTGCCATGCCGTTCGCTTTCCCTGCCTAGCTCTGGTTAGGTCCACATGTTGATTTTACGACCTAGCTACACGGAACTGAAGCATTCGGAGATCTTCGTTCCACAAAGCAAGAATATGACGTCAGAAATTTGTTAGTTCCGCATAAGCATTGAATCCGTTAGACTCAGCTCCAAATCGACTTTTCTACGTGCGCTATCGGAATCAGCTAATATTCGCTCCGCTTGCTCGATGTTCGGCGTTATAAGAACGATGTCGTCAGCAAAACGAAGGTGGTGTAGTTGCCGGCCGTCGACCTTCACTCCCATGTCTTCCCATTCCAGTTGACGCATGACGTTCTCGAGAGCGGCGCTGAAGAGTTTGGGCGAGATGGTGTTTTCCTGTTGAACCCCTTCATGTCGATAATGATCTTTTTCAAAAACAAGTGAGATCCTGATCGTGAAGTTGCTGGAGAATCCTCATGCACCAAATCCTCTGGATACCCTATGGAAAGGGAACTCAATGTCCGCTTATTCTTCCAAATAGTTGAAGGCTTTCTTTAAGTCGATAAGCGCAGGAAAATAGGAAATCGGAATTGAAGTTCTCAGTGGTATTCACTTCAGAAGGAAAAAAAATCAATTGACTGATTCCCATGTTTTCTCCAGGTAACGCACATCATTTCAAAAGCAGCGCTCAAAAGTTGGGTTAAATGGTGTCTCCCTGTTGAACTCCTTCATGTCGATAATGATCATCTTCAAAAAAAAGTGAGATTCTGGTCGTAAGGCTGCTAAGGGCTGGCAAAGAATCCCTATGTATCGAATAGGAATTTCCTATGAAAAGAGCGTCTATTTCCGCTTTCCTCCGTATCTCCTTGACTTTCTTAAAGGAATCTTCCACGGAAAAAGCTCCGCCCTCATTACCACAGAAAACGATACCTTAAAGGAATCTTCCACGGAAAGAGTGATCATTTTGTCTTGTGTGTAGGATTAGTATTATCGAAACTAACGCTTATGTTCCGTTCTTTTTGCTATGCTCATGAGGCTAGGGGCCTAAGGGGTATCGTTTTTCTGTGGTAATGGAGGCGGAGCTTTTTCCGCGGAAGATTCCTTTAATTGATGAGTCGAAAGGCTTCTTTGCGTCGATGAGTGTAGGAAAATGAAATCGAAATCGAACTTCTTAGTGATATTCACTTCATAAAAAATAGTCAAGATACTAAGACTCTGTAAACTATGCTCCACAAAGCATACCAGAGGATGCCGATGGCATTTTGAAAGAATCGTAGGTACATATTCACAGATGCAACTCATTATGAATACTTTTGTCGCATATCTTTACGAACTCATCAGTGTGATTATGATTACTGCCACTGTTTACGCTCTTCGTCAACAATTCAAGAGAACGAGACAGCGACAACATGACAAGGTGAGGAGACCTAGAAATAGGTACAGCAGCGGTCAAAACGTTTGGAAACTTCTTTATATTTCACCTAGCGCAGCCATAACGGAATTATCTCAAATTATTAGGTTGTCTCATAAATAGTGTCGCTTTTTTTCAACCAAAAATTTTCATCTAAATCCCCATGCTTTTACATCGAGTTCATATACCATTCGAAAGAGAATTGTCTGCTCTACAAAATTCGTGTTCTTCTTCCATCTATGTTCCATGGTTTCAAATTTTAAGGCCTGCGAAATGGGAGGTCCAGCAACTAATACCTCTAACTTTATCTTCCCTTGAGAGAAATCAATCAATACTGTACCCTCTACTTATGCATGACCTCTTCTAAACATTACACTATTAGGGTTTCCCAACAAGTCGCGTCATTCCATTTCCAGACCTGGTTTTTCAACCAGAACTCGACGGTCAAGCACCATTACCTGAGATCGAGGTCGAATTTTTTTATAGCCGAGACATTGAAAAACTAGTAGAATTTAAAGAACAAGTCATGACTCTCATCTTTTCAGGGATAATTTTTTTCAAAGAAATGCGGTCACTTTCGTGGATAAAGCACCTTACTCCTAAACACCTAAAATTCGAGCTAATTCCTAACAAACATCAAAACAAAACAAATGAGCGAATAGAGCAGAAGAAGTGCTCACAAAAGATACACCAGTTGATATAAAACAATAGCGTTTCAGAGGAAGAATTTCAATTTGAAAATTGCCATGACTGGCTTATCGGTCCCATTCGAAAAAAAAAAACAGGGCAAAGCTTTTTCGGCAACCCAAGAGTGGAAAGCTCAGAAGAGGTCATGAGTATTGATTCAATTCCCTGCAGGGAAAATAAAGTTAGAGCTAGTTGTCGTTTGGTCAATTTTTGTCGGCGGGGCATCCCATTTCACAGGCCTAAAATTTGAACGACAGCTCAAAAATAGAGTTCAAACTTTTGACCGCTACTGTATGCGTTTGTGTGGTACAAAAATTCATAATAAAAATCAATGCGCCTTGCCTGGTGAGAGGAATATGGTCACTATCAAATATAATATTTGTGATTGTAACTCATGTAACCTTATTCAGGGACTTATCGCTTTGACACGGCTGCAGGTATCCTTCTAAGCATAATGGATTCCATCAACGATACTGCTGTCTTTACTGGCATTAAACTGAATGGTTTTTTGTTATGGATTGCTGACCAGGTTCGCAACACAGGCCATTCTTAGCCTATTATCGCTACTGAACCTGCACAACAAAGTCACCTTGAGCTTTCTTCGAATACTAAGAAATTTGAAGCACGAGTTCCGTGACCAATTAAATTTTGGTAAAATATTGCAACAAAATTTATCCGTCATTTTTGCTGGCGGAAATAACCTTCCAGTTCATAATCCGTGTAGCAGTTGTTATAGAACACCCTTAAGAAGTGGTTTCGCGACAAGATCGCCTATACGCTCTGCGGTGCTCTTGAATTCACAAGATCAAGCACGCGTTGAGAAATCCTCGACGACGAAAGTCGTGTTTGGTCCGATTGAAGAGGGGGGGGGAGGGCCGGGATTTGCAGTGAACTAGCATCGACAGCCTGCTTGCGGAAGAGGACGTGGACGCGCTGGAAGTCGAGCCCGATTGCACAACTCTCTGAATGGTTGTGTGCTCCATGGCGACCTTTTACTCTCGACTCTCATCGGTGCTGCCCTCTTCAACGCTAACATTCTCTCGATTGAAAGGTTAGAGTCAGATGTCGATTGGGTGGGCTAGCGGTGCGGTTTCAGCCCTGCTAGGCACTAAAGGCACACCCTTCGCTACGCACAGAACGCTATAAAATTATTGCTTTGTACGTGATTGCGCCATTCAGCTTGTAAAATCAAAAGCTGTTCCTGGATCTCAAAATTATTTATGTACTTTTTCAAAATTTTTTAAGGGGTGGGATTCATGGAGTAGTTTAGTCCTGCACTTTTTTGGGAGGGGGGGGTTTGCCTGCCTTCCCAGGTATATTCCCCCTCTTCGACCCCCGACCTACTATGGAACCTACTATTCCTTAACCCATTCGCGACAATGTCAGCCACCGGTGGCTGACGCGAAGATGTCCACTTCGGACCATGTCAGCCACCGGTGGCTGACGGGCTTTAAATGGAATTTTTGAAAACAAAAGGAGGTCTTTGGGAGATTTTCTTTGCTGTGAAGAATCTTCATACCCTCATCTATCTAAGGCCACCCTGGGCAGAGGAAATGGTGGCTGACATTGTCCCAAGTGAGCTATTTGAGATCACGCAGTAATCTTGCCGGCGCTGGTCCGAAACGAGCAGTCCCCTTTGAAAAACACCGAGGAGGTGATGAAGAAGAGGGACGCGGTGCTGAGTGGGTTAAAAATTTCACCGAAAAAGTTGAAAAATTTTTTTTTCCGCTGAAACTTTTCCCATGGGGGTTTTCGAGGGTCCTGATCTCAAATATGATATCCATTTTTGGCGCTGGCGCCAAATTGGCGCCATTTGGCGCCAGTTGGCGCCAAGGGTGTATTCACCAAATTCGCTGTAAACTTGCGTATGGGGGTTATTTGAGGCCCTGATTACGAATATGACATTCGTTTTTAGCGCTGGCGCCAAATTGGCGCCAGTTGGCGCCAAGGGTGTATTCACCAAATTCGCTGTAAACTTGCGTATGGGGGTTATTTGAGGCCCTGATTACGAATATGACATTCGTTTTTAGCGCTGGCGCCAAATTGGCGCCATTTGCCAGTTGGCGCCAAGGGTGTCTTCACCAAATTCGCTGTAAACTTGCGTATGGGGGTTATTTGAGGCCCTGATTACGAATATGACATTCGTTTTAGTCGTTGGCGCTATTTAACACCTGTTTCCTGCTCGCCTGCACCCTCTCACTATTGGATCCAATCAGGACTAACAAGGGGGTCGTTCAGGATGTGGAAAGCTTTTTCGAAACGGTTTTCTGTATGTTATGGGAGCTCATGCGTAGACTACGAAACCGAGGTCCATTTTCGCTGAGCAGCCCCGCGAAGGCCAAAAAAGGTGAGGAAATGGTCCAAGGTTCAATCCCTCATGATGACAAAATTTTTGCATTTAGGTTGGAGCTTCCAAATTTGCTCCTAAAAACACCAAGAATAGATATAATGTTCATTATAAAGACCATATAAAGACCATCAGTAACTAGTGCTTTCAGATTTTCACCGTAATGTGGCGGAAAAAAGTTACGCCAGAGGGGCGCCAAATGGCGCCGTAGCGCAAATTGGCGTAGCAAGTGGCGTAAATTTTAGCAATCGGAAAAAATGAATGTCATATTCGTAATCAGGGTCTCAAATAACCCCTATATACAAGTTTACATCGAATTTGACGAAATTCAGTCAGGGCGCCATCTGGCGCCAAATGGCGCCAATTTGGCGCCAGCGCCAAAAATGAATCTCATATTCGTAATCAGGGTCTCAAATAACCCCTATATACAAGTTTACATCGAATTTGACGAAATTCAGTCAGGGCGCCATCTGGCGCCCAAATGGCGCCAATTTGGCGCCAGCGCCAAAAATGAATCTCATATTCGTAATCAGGGTCTCAAATAACCCCTATATACAAGTTTACATCGAATTTGACGAAATTCAGTCATGGCGCCATCTGGCGCCAATTTGGCGCCAGCGCCAAAAAGTGAATCTCATATTCGTAATCAGGGTATATACAAGTTTACATCGAATTTGACGAAATTCAGTCAGGGCGCCATCTGGCGCCAAATGGCGCCAATTTGGCGCCAGCGCCAAAAATGAATCTCATATTCGTAATCAGGGTCTCAAATAACCCCTATATACAAGTTTACATCGAATTTGACGAAATTCAGTCAGGGCGCCATCTGGCGCCAATTTGGCGCCAGCGCCAGAAATAGATCCCATAATCGTGATCAGGACCCTTGATAACCTTAGGTAAGAGGAGTTTCAGCGTGAACTACAGATAATATATAGAAAAAAAACTAAAAAAAAAAAATGGATGATGATGGAAACAAGATGGATTTCCCCTGGGACAATGTCAGCCACCGGTGGCTGACATTGCGCAATCGCCTCTGCCGGCGCTGGTCCGAACGGGCAGTCTTCGAAAATCCCGCCCGGTCGCGAGTGGGTTAAATAGAGTCATACAATCCTTATCAACCGGGCTCACCTGAACAACTGTTATTTTTGATTTTTTTCAACAAGAATGCTGGGTTGTGAACAAAACTTTCGCCCCAGGCGGGACTAGTTTTTTTTGGTTAAGTGTAACCCAGCGTCCTGATCCGCCACTTGAGTTGCGTTCTAGGACTTGAAACCAAATACGCGATTTGAGAACGCTCAATGAGAGAATCTTCATTGATCCGAACTTGCATACGCTATTTTAGAGCTAGTGCATTTTCAGATAATTTTGTACCGTATTTCTTACCTTTGCCCATGCAACCTTAAAAACAGTACGCAGTACATTAGTCTCAAATCAATCAGTGCAGTAGCAGATGAAAGCGCTATCTGAATTGATAATATTCTAAAGAATGGATCAGAAGAAAGCGGGATTAATCAGTGTTCATATTAACGAATATGACGATTTTGGCACTGACGCCATTTGGCAACAATTTGGCTCCAAATTGCATCAAACTGACACGAAATAGCATAATTTCCATACGAATCCCATATTTGCGATCGCGGCACAGAATAACATCCACAGTCAAGATTCCGGAAGAAAAACAGGACCCTCCCCTAAGGCCGATGTCAGACTTTGCGAATCGCGCGATTCGCTAGCGTCTGCGGTCGCGTCGCGGCCAGTGAATCACTCAATTGGCTGGTACCGCAACGCGACCGCGGACGCTAGCGAATCGCGCGATTCGCAAAGTCTGACATCGGCCTAATAGTGCAGTGGTGCTATTTTACCTTCACTTAAAGGCGGATTTTATGTTCCTTGGAAATGAAAGCAGATGTGCTCAGTAATGCAATGACAAGGCAAGAAACAGGGTAAACGGCCTAGAATCCGTGAAGTTATCCTTGTTGATTTTCGAAGGCGGGTCTCATCGTGCTGACTTCATCAACGCAGACGTTCTGATCTGTCTCTCTGCCAGAACATAGGTCAGACGGCGCGGGGAGCTACGGCCCTGCTCGGCCGTTACGATCGTCCCGTTTTCTTAGGGTGACGCCTTTATAATTGAACATTTTTACTTCCTCAATCTCAAACCTTCATCACGAAATCCTACTTCGAGTTGTTCTTCGTGTAGGATGTACTGAATCAAAAGTAAGGTCAATTCATTTCCTTTCCTAAGAGAACACTACTAGAATGTTTCAGTCTTCGTCCTTTCATACATTTTAAATAGCGACCGATCAATGCCTACCAGTGATCATTGTATTGAGCGACACAGGTTGAAGGTCTGAAATTGCTTGAGCGATGGTTTGGAAAAGTAAGAAAGTCAGAGTCGCATAACAAGTTTATCGAAAGACAACACGAAACACGCTTTCAACTTACTATTGAAATACCTGACCTAGCCGACGCGATGATACCGACGAAAGCAATGGGAAGCACAGAAGATAACGACATGGATTCTAGAACGACATGACTATTCGAGCCGAAGAAGACGAGCGAGGGCACCTTTACCTCTCGCCTTCAAATAACCAGAAATTGTGCAATTGCAGAAATTGACACACGTGGCTAAATTCTCGATGAAAAGGTGACATCACGTGTGCTCAAAGATGTTCTTGAATCGATGCCACGTTAATGCCACGTCAATTTCTGCAATTGCACAATTTCTGGTTATTTGAAGGCGAGGGTACATTTGATGACATGACGACCGCACGATGAATATCGGACACAAGTGATAGAGTAAGACAGATGAAGTATTCTGACAAAACGTTAGGCCATTAACCCATTCGCGACAATGTCAGCCACCGGTGGCTGACGCGAAAATGCTCACTTGGGACAATGTCAGCCACCGGTGGCTGACATTACGCAGTAATCTTGCCGGCGCTGGTCCGAACGAGCAGTCTTTGAAAATCCCGCGCGGTCGCGAGTGGTTAAAGGCAAAGGTCGGGCTCAGGCACGCTAGAGAAGTAATTCCCGTGCCTGGAGGTTGTATGTGGGTAGCTGCACACATTGCAGCAACTTCCCACCTTGAAAAACCCCGTTAAGGCCCCGGGGCGTTCGGTTTCAATCCAGGACCGCCCACCTCCGGAAGTGGTGCGTGGCTGGCATAACGTGTGAAATCAGCTAGGTTGATTGCCGTATCAACCGATAGAACGACTGACATCTCCAGAAAACTTGTTTGTACGTGCCTCTTTCCCAAGCCAGCCTCCTTCACTGCTAGTGGGAAAGAGGGTTTTGTTAACGGCCTTGTCGACGGTTTTTCTCAGTTTTTTCTCCACTGTCGTTCCACTTCGCATCTCTATACTCAGTTTCAATCGCCATAATACCCCCTTATTCGCCAACTTTTTTGCCTATAAGTATGAATCGATTCCTTGATAAACTTTACGATGAGTCTCACTGACTAGTTCTACCGAGTGAAAATCACACGTGTACATTTCCGTTCATTACACTTCTTTACCCACTTTACCTTGCCCAAGTTTCGTTTATGTATTTCTCAGAGGAAGCTTTTATGATCTTCTGCTAACTATACATAGTTGTTGTGATATTGTTTGCCATATGTCTGCTGTGAGCCCAAAGTACTGGTGCTTTGTACGGGAATGAAGTATATAATAAAATATAACTAATTTTGTGTTTTTACTGCTTTGTATTGCATGATTTCCAACATCTAAGACACGCATTCCACATAGGCTAAATGTAAGTTGTGGCTCTCAAAAATGAAAACGAACATGCTGTTAGATAATCAGACCCATTTATCGTGGAAAAATTGACACATCAAAGGAATACTCGACAATTTGGACACAGGCGAAACAAATGGAGCACGAATCAACAAGGAATTCGCATGCGGCGTCTTCTACGGGAACGAAAAAGGAATAAAATATCGTCGATCCATCACCGAAGCAACATCGCCGACAACACAGACCGAGTCTCCTGTCGTCTCTCCGAGCTCGAACGCTAGCGATTCATAAACCTCAAAAACGTCTCAGCTCTTCGAACCAACAATGACTGAAAAACAGCTGAAGGTTTTCTTCGACCTACCCGAATCTGTGGAGGAACTAGAGATTACAAGAAATAATTTGATGTTGCCACCGTCAAACATTGATGAGCTCTTAGAAATTAAAGCTGACTGAAGAAAATTGGCACCTTTACTTTGTAAGTTCTGCCACAGAAAACTGGCCTTGACTGAGCAACATCGGATAAGCATCCGGTGTCTTTGTGAGCAAAGGTTTTGCAAAAAACATCGTCTACCAGCAGCTCATTTCTGCGGAATAGGCTACAAGCAAACGGGAAGGAGTAGAATTACTAAGGAAAACCCAAAAGTCTCCGAAGGCGGGTATCACAAAGCAAGAGAAAGTAAAAATACTTAACAGAATGTTAAAGGAAGCGAGTCACGCTGGCTTCCACGCTGGATTTGCTACCCTCGCGTTATCAATCGATAAGGTGTGAGGCAGTAATTGTTGGACGAGTGTAAGCCCATGGAAGATATGATACGATGAGATAAGAAGGTGCGGCTGCTTGATAAGAGGTGCACTCCAGAATGAAAACGGGACGATAACGATAACGGTATCATATCTAGCACGCTCTTATCGCACCCCTTTCCACATCGATAAGTCTTGGGTTTTGCTGAACTTGAGTGAATTTCGGCTCCTTATCACTTCATTGATAAGGGGCCACTGCCACTGAAACTTTACGTGTTCTAACATTGGGCAGGACCTCTATCCACTCCAATACATAGCTTTCCTTATCGTTGCCATGAAAATTATCGTGACTGCTTCCTTTAAAGTATCTTAACGACAATCAGCATTGATCAAAAGATATCAAGCCAATAAGGCAGGCGTTCATTTTACAAATGATCAGGAGAGTTGGGAAACTGCCACGAAGCTGGATGTTCTGTTGTCCTCTTAATATGGACAAAAATGACATAAAATCACACGTCACATAAAATCTAGTGGGCCAATCTGAATACCTCAATCAGGGATGATTAACTAGGCTAACATAGGTTTTGCCCTCTAAGCTACCTCAAAAAAAAATATTCCAAGAAACTTGTTTTTATTGGATAACTGCTGTTTTACGCCGCAGTTCGCGTTGCGAAAGTTATCACAAGAATGCTGAGTTGTGGGCAAAACTTTCGCCCCAGCCGGGATTCGTACCCGGATCTCTTGCTTTCCGGGCAATTGTGCTACTGCTCCCGGCTGGGGCGAAAGTTTTGTTCACAACCCAGCATTCTTGTGAAACATTCGCAACGCGAACTGCGGCGTTAAAACAGCAGTTAACAAACAAAACAAGTCAAAATTCATCTGCTAAAGCTTTCAGCCTCGCGGTTCATTGCCGATATCGGCTAACCGGCTCAACACGTTATACGTGTGAGTGCTGAAAAGCTATGGTAACTTACCATCGAAGCTGAGTTGGGGTGAAATGGTGCCCCGGTGGTGTAACTGGTAGCACAATTGCCCGGAAAGCAAGAGATCCGGGTACGAATCCCGGCTGGGGCGAAAGTTTTGCCCACAACTCAGCATTCTTGTGATAACTTTCGCAACGCGAACTGCGGCGTAAAACAGCAGTTATCCAATAAAAACAAGTCAAAATGGTAACATCTAGTAAAGCGGTAACTTCACCACTGAAGCTGAGTTGGGGTGAAATGGTGCCCGGTGGTGTAACTGGTAGCACAATTGCCCGGAAAGCAAGAGATCCGAGTACGAATCCCAGCTGGGGCGAAAGTTTTGCCCACAACTCAGCATTCTTGTGATAACTTTCGCAACGCGAACTGCGGCGTAAAACAGCAGTTATCCAATAAAAACAAGTCAAAATGGTAACATCTAGTAAAGCGGTAACTTCACCACTGAAGCTGAGTTGGGGTGAAATGGTGCCCCGGTGGTGTAACTGGTAGCACAATTGCCCGGAAAGCAAGAGATCCGGGTACGAATCCCAGCTGGGGCGAAAGTTTTGCCCACAACTCAGCATTCTTGTGATAACTTTTCGCAACGCGAACTGCGGCGTAAAACAGCAGTTATCCAATAAAAACAAGTCAAAATGGTAACATCTAGTAAAGCGGTAACTTCACCACTGAAGCTGAGTTGGGGTGAAATGGTGCCCCGGTGGTGTAACTGGTAGCACAATTGCCCGGAAAGCAAGAGATCCGGGTACGAATCCCAGCTGGGGCGAAAGTTTTGCCCACAACTCAGCATTCTTGTGATAACTTTCGCAACGCGAACTGCGGCGTAAAACAGCAGTTATCCAATAAAAACAAGTCAAAATGGTAACATCTAGTAAAGCGGTAACTTCACCACTGAAGCTGAGTTGGGGTGAAATGGTGCCACGGTGGTGTAACTGGTAGCACAATTGCCCGGAGTACGAATCCCAGCTGGGGCGAAAGTTTTGCCCACAACTCAGCATTCTTGTGATAACTTTTGCAACGCGAACTGCGGCGTAA
>MU906615.1:1329-22061 GCA_036418205.1 Ostertagia ostertagi | reverse complement strand
TGGAAGAGGGGGAGAGTGGTTGAATACGACGGAAAGGGGGTAGGGTAAGGGATAAAGGAGGGGCCGAGGGTCGCACGATCGTTTGCGCGAACGTGCAACCTCCAGGCCAGGGAAGATTTACATCTTCCTTCTTTTGAATGAACTCGAAGCACTCGAGTATTTGTGAGGGCATAACAGCACATTGTGGTCTTGACCACAATACGAGCAGGCCATGCCACACTTGTTAGCATGCCGGGGTTCGAGTTATGTGTTTGCGCGGAAAGCATGACTAATACAAAGTCTCTGCGATGGTGATGCTAAGGCGCTGCGGGCTGAATGTTTTGAGGTCGATTTTTTCGTTAGCACAGCTGCGGCGGCGGTGCTCGTACGTCTTTGTGTCTCTGTCGCGGGAATCGAACTTTCGATGCTTGTCTGGACAAGTTAGCAGTGCTAACCGTTTGGACATTTCCTTGACGTCGTATTTCGTCGCAGCTGTATGCTTTTCACCACATGAAATGGAATGGAAGCGAGTGCGTATACATATATACATATACACATATGCATATACGCCTCACATGTATGTGGAAGAGCCCAAGTGGTGTAAAATTCCTTCAATGAGGCTTGGGCTGTGTATCTCATCAGAACGGATATGCTCTTGTTTGCAGCTGTTGATGACAGTTGGAGAGAGAAGTCAGTCGGCATTACTGAGAAGCGTTTGCAAATCTCAAACGTGCCGTTAGGCAGAAATACTCTGATCATTCCGTCCTCGCACAAAAGTGGGTGGTAGAAGCGTCTGCGTGACAGAAGAAAAGCGCAACCATGAGGATCGGTATGCATAGTAGTGATCTAGCCAGGAGCGGAAAGGTTCGGCTCGTTTCATTTTTACTTTTCGAAGATCTTATCGCGCCTCGAATGACTGTGCTTTCCCTTGTATCTTTTCGCGAGGGCGGTGTTTATCTGTTTTGGCCCAACATATTTGTTGATTAGGAGAATGATTGTGGCCTTTAGGCAGCGATTTCTGATAATCGTCCCGGCCGCATGGGTGGAATTTCCAAAGGACAGATCTTGTCGAGTGGTCGGTGCCATACATGTCTATTGCGCATTGAAATTTTGACTGTCTGCACTTGTTCGTCCGCGCTTTTCATAAGTTCGTTGTCCTCCGACTTGCATTCACTTGGGATTCCCATGCCGTCTGGATCGAAGAGCTTGTCAGGCATCGTGCTTTTCGTCATTTCCGTAATCGCAGTCATGTTGTAAGAAATTGCAGGCATCGTTGTAGTGACGTCTTGAGGATCGATCGATCCACGTCCGTGAATCGATGGGCCGAAGACTGTATTTGCCAGACGCAAGCCTGATGGAGTTATGAGGCTGCTGTTGTCGAGTATGAAATTATAGTAGTAGTCAAGCCCCACCAGGATTTTGGGCAGTTGGTGTTCACCTCGTATGTTCGGGTTGCAGACAAGAATATTCCGGTCCTGAAGGAATTGCTTATCTACAGCACACAAGCGAACTCCAGGAAATCCCTTCGTTAGGACTGGCTTGGTTTGTATCAGAATTTCCATGTCCTTTCCATAGGCAGTACCTATTCTGACGCTTACAATGCTGCTCTTGAATATTTCTGTGTTGCCTCCGATTCCTGACATTGTACATGTTTCTGTCCTTATACTGGGAAGTCCGAGCTTCATTGCAAAATTTTCTTCGATTATAGTTTTTTGTGCTCCTGTATCGAAGAAGAAAATTGCTTTATCGAATTTATCTAAATTGTGATTCCATATGCGACCTTCTGCCGTCATAAGAACAATCTGATCTTGATCGTCATTACGGTGTGTTTTCTCAATGGCCGCATGATTCTCTGATATATGGACTTCTTCACGACGTAACCTGATGATCCAACTGGTACTCATCAATTTTTTCCTTCTCTGTCAAGTCAGCATTGATGTGAAGATTGGTATTCATGAGCTTTCTCCTGCGTAGGTTTCGTTCTTCGTTTGGGGCTTTCGTTCTTCACGAAATTTCTGATCCTTGACTGTTGCGTTTGATCTTGATACGATTGAGGGTTTTGGTGTGGATCCCTGTACAGGGAGAGCCCAAGCATTTCTACTATATTGTTATTGTTTTTAATAAAGATGTCTCCATTGTGCTGTCCTCAATGGAAAGGAGATTTTAGACACTCATACGGTGAGGGGATACGTGGTGCTACACTCTTTTTGTGGGCTACAGTGATTCCGATTGTTACAAGGGGGGGGGTACCCCGGGGCGCGTGAACCATTTCTCTCAAACTTTTACACCCGCCTCGGATTTTCCCTCCCCAGCAAAAAAGCTATTACTTCATACGATGTCCCCCCTCCTTCTTACCGGATGGCCGAATTTCATGTTAGAAAACCCTAGAAATTCCATTTCTACATCTTGAATGATCCATGCAGAGTTCATGCATCATGGTCAAACTGAACTGCAAACTATCAAACAAGTATTCTAGTGCACCCACCAAGAAAAAAGCTTAATCGAAAAGCTCTACAAAAGAGCACCACTTCTCGACACCTTGACATAAGATATTAAAATCATGACATAAGATATTAAAACCCCGCACTCAAATGAGATAAATATCACCACGAATAACCTTGCGTTGACTCTCTCATTCCCCGAATACAGAATAACCAATGAAAAGTAGGAGAGGGGTAAGTTCCACATTGTTACATAAAGCCTACGAAACAGCAGATTTCCCCCTCCCGTTTACGCGAGTAAGAAAAAAGTGAAGCGATGCCGAACTTATCTGAATAATTTCAGCGTGACTTTAGCATTTCCATAACAAAAGCAGGGCAGGGCGATTTTCAAATTATTGATGACATCATCGAGAAGAACCGCAGCCAACGTTGAACTGGCCGGCGCATCGTATTTCAAACTAAAGCAATTTGTCAGCAACACATATTAGCAGTTGTTTAAGCAACAGAACAAATAGGACTAAGAAAGAAACAGAAGATAACGTCGAAAATGCCTTGTATAAGGCTCCTATTCCCATCCAATCTATGGAATCGCATGGCACACTACACAGAAGAGAGCGCATTTCAAAACCAGATACTCTGATGAAGATGGTTGAGGAAGAAAGGATGACGCCAGCAAAGAATCACCTTCGGAGTGTGCGTTGCATATGAGACGATCAAATCGACCGAACTTTGGCCATCAAATCAGTAAGGAAAAAATATATTTGGAGTAAAACTGTGTCAGATATAGGGACCGTGCCAATCACACTCACGAATCGCAATCGCAAGGTTGGTGTCAGAGCCCGCGATCTGTATTGAAAACACACAGAAACACACCACGCTGTTCATGTGCCGTTCACGTGGGGTGCGCACTGAACGTGCGCTTTCTTGGGCGCACGCATAGTCGGTCGGACGACAGCAACGATCGTAACTGTCGCACAGCATTGGATGCGTATCGATCGTCGGACTTGCCTGAGTATTCGACGATTAGATGCAGTTAGACAGTCAGACAGTTGCGATCGTTGCTGTCGGACGACCGACTATGCGTGCGCCGATGACCGCAGCACGAGCGGCACATTGCAAGAATTGCATTCGCGATTCGCGCACCCACTATCGACACCGCGCTAATCGCAAAGCCTAACACTTGCCTCAGTCTCCTACACTTAGAACGAATGTAAAACATTAGCGCTCATAGCGCGCTTAGGTGTTTCCCCTTAAACAAGTGTAATATTTGTCCCAAGGGAACAGAACTAATCCGGGAATACATTTTTATCTGAATCGGATATTTAAGATGTCCTAAGATGTCGCGGTTCTATTAAAATCCGAACGAAAGCATAAACAACTGGAAACTGTACCTAACAAAATGCACGTGCAGGTGATAGAAACACGGTTGGTAATGGAAATAGGCACGAATTTGATCGGGGCGCACACCATACTTCTCCTTTATTGCAGATAATGATTTAGAGCGGAGATTTCTCCAATAGTGGTAGATCATTCGCTGTCAGATCCCTAAAATATGAATGAGCAACTATTGTCTGATAAACATCTGAGGTATAAAAAAATCTTTATGCCATTTCGATTGGCGAATACTCACTCTGAAATCACTTCCTGGACTCCATTACATTACTAACTAGGATACTAAAACTATGCAGCCCAAACTGGTTCCTATCTATTTCCCTCTTTCACATGGATAAATTTCCGATGAAGAGGAAACCATATCGATTCCTTATGACATTTGAAAGCACTTTTGCGCCGTTTGCGCAGGCAGCGAAACATGTGTTGCGTTGCGGATCTGCAGGGTCCGCTGATGGTTCGCTGCGGGAACCTTCGGGTCCACGGCGGACCTGGATTCCCGCCAACGATTCAAGTTTCGCGCTGCGCGACGAAACGCGCAAAAAGTCGCCTTGCTGTCTAATGAACCGGACACCTCGATTCCCGTGAAGAATGACAAGAGTACGATAAACATTCCTGACAGAGAAAATAGAAGTAAGACTTACCGTATTGATCGAACTCCTTTTCGGTGAATCATTGCCAAAACGTAAAGATTTTCCAGTGACGTGCCATCCCATTTTATGTCAGGAGACAGAATAAAACCGTTATGAGGATCCGGATCTTCAAAAATGATTCTGTCTGCTTCAGATTCTTTTGACAGCACATTTGTATAGCACTGAAATTGAATACAAGGACCGTGCGATTTGTGAAAGCAAAGTTTTTGGTTCAATCCTTTCAAGCGATCAATGAGAGAGGACAACGCTTTCACAAAAAGAAGCGCAGTAATGAGGCCAATACTTCCCCTGCTAGCGCTATTAGCTGAGTGGTAAAAAGAGCAACAATCTACCGTATCATAAGTTCGCTAAAGTACAAATGAAACACCGAATAGATGATCACTAAACGAAAGTGAGACAGAAAACGGTGAAAATGCTAGGAAAAGCATTCACATATTGGTCGAGAGTTTTCAACATTTCAAAGCTTCACCTGGGCATAGTGTTGGATGGAGTGGCTATCTCTGCGTTCACGCTCTCGGACTACCTCACTAACTACAGGTGGGTCTGTGAAACCCACTAAAATTAATTACTTTTGACGACTCACATTACTTTTGAATTAGGTTTTCATCTAGAAATCTTGGCATAGATTCCGTAAACCTTACCTTGAGATCCATTTGATACTTCTTGATGTACTCGACGGTAATCGTTTCATAGTCTTCAGCCGTTTCGTTAATGATGAACTTCTCTTCTTGACGATACTTTGCTATCACTTTTTCATTAGCAGGAATATATTAGCGGGGATTATCACAGCTGCATACTGAATATTCATTGACGTTGATCTCTGATACATTCTTCCCTGTCGCTACGTTCTGGCATGACATGAGTAAAATAAGGGAAAAGCCGTCTCAGACATCGAACCAGAAAACCTCCCCCATGCCCTTTTTGTACGCGCACGCATTCTACTCTCGTTTTCAAAGTTGGGGGTTTGATGGGTGAATCAGTCATAATGATAATGTGGAGACAGTCGATGTAAAAAGTCACTTTTGGCAAGGCAAGATCTTAGTACTAGCGAGAAACGCGCACGACAGAGATGAAGTCGTAGATAGCTCGCGAGACGTGAGTTTACAATCTTGATCCGCTGACCACGTAAGGGCTGGTGTCAACAGTACCGCAATTCGTGCCGATTTTCGCTGAGTTTTCACGCGATTTCACGCGATTTGCGCGAAACCTGCGACGGATCGCAAAAATTGCAAGTGTGTGAACATTTGAAACACTGAATATGAAACAAGTGGAATCATGAGCAGTCGTCATTCAGCCATCACTATCAAGCAGAAGTGGCGGCAGGATTGGAGAACACCTTGCAGTATTGATCGGGCACTTGTGATTTCCGTGACCCGTCGCGTGAATCGCGCGCACAGTTCGCGAAAAATGGCGAAATACAGCGATATTCTGCGCACAGATGGTTCGCGGAGCCTGACACAAGCCCTAGTGGAGAGTTAGATATAAAAGCATACCGTTCATATTAGAAGGAATAAGTACATCGTAGCTTCCAAATATATCATTTTTCATTATCTACAGAACATGCTTAGCGATTCGAGAAGTAGCAGTCAATGTCTCTTTACTTCAGAGAAGGTATTAGGACTAGAAAGGTGACTTGTTGAGAAGGAGTACACCTTGTTCGCCACTTTCATGTGCAACAAGTAGGAAAAGTGACTGAAAGAAATACGCTGGTTTTCAAATGAGAAAAACATGGAATGTTAGAGGTCCATTAGCAGCAGATCAGAAAAGTGGCATTAGGAATGACTACCTTATGGCTAGCATCGGATCCCAAAATTTCTTTAAACGACGCAGCTCTGAGCCATCTCTGCGCCACATTTTCCTTAGACTGCACAACACCCTCTTGATCGCCACTATGTTCTACAGCCACAGAACCGTTCTTTTCATCGACCTTCATTCGTGTTTACCGAGTCGATGCTGATTCTGAAAAAAAGAGATCAAAGACTGCATGTTCTGAAAAACAAATGATAGTTGAGAAGCGCTCAGTTTTCAAAAAGGGGAGGCAAAAGAAGGGATGAGAACGAGAAATTGGACCAGACAGTCCTAATCAGTAAATTCACAACACTCCTTAGAAATTAGGGCGCAATGTGGCTCGGGGGGGGGCACCTCGCAACATCGCGTCAAAATCACGGAAACGCTCCGTTTTAGGACTAAGCTTTTGAAGAGGAGAGGAACTCCGGAAGCAATTTTCGTATTCTCCGGAGTTCGTCCCTGCTGTTTAGGCTTAGTCCTAGATGACTTTTCTTCCCCCCCCCCCGAGCCACATTGCGCCGAAATTAGAAATTATTAGGAGACTTCTCCAACCAAATACAAAGCTGAGTAAGTTTCCCACACACTTCCAGCGTATTGATTTGAACTAAACGAAGCCCGACAACTACCGAACAGACTCAGAGGTAAAAGAGGCACCGGACATGTCCGGTTCTAAAGGAGATCTAGAGCAGTTCAAAGCAGTAGCCGGAAATCTAAAGCCTGACTGAAGGATCAAATGCATTAAGGCTCAAATATCATGTGTAGAAATACTAATCTGCAAAAGAAACAGGGGAGATGCTACTCATTTACTCCTCAAAAGATTCTGTGGTGCGGAAAAAAAAAGCTCATCGTCAACTTATTAGGTCGAACCGTTACCACTCGAAGTTTACAATAGTGAGAAGTAAAGGCAAGGTATTCACCTAATTCGTAATATCCTTGCAGAGATGAACAAAAAGGTCACCAGAAATAATGACACCTGCAGAGTTGAAAAAAAAATTGGCACCGGTCCAGCAGAGAGGAGATAAAATGCTCCAAACGCAAAATGGGAACCGCTACGCAGCCGCTTTAACATCTCGCTTTATATTTTCACAGCTTTTGGTGAAGTTCTTTTGTTGTCCCCGAAACAACCAAGGTGAGTGTTTTCAGATCAGTTTGGGTGTTCTGTGTCAGAGGAGTCTTCTACTGGTATCTAGTGAAAGGGGCATTGCAGTGGGCGACGACATTTGACCCAGCAGCGGCGTTGGTGCGATTGCGTCGCCAATTCGGCTAAAGGGTCTTTCGAAGTTGTGAGGTTGCTATCAGATCCCTACGTTATTTCTTCAGGTTTTTGTATGATGCATTATATGTGTTCTTATGCTGAATGACAGATTAGGACCCGGGAGTCTTTCCCTTCCTATGGCTTAGTCCTAAACGTTCACAATAAAGGATATGTGGTTTGAACGGGTTAAGCGCTTTGAGTAGCAGTGGGCTGCCTTTGGACGGGATGGACCGTATTTCAGTTTTGCTCCCAGTTCCACTCCTGAAGCACTGAGGAGTTCGGCACTATTACGGCCTCAATTAGGTTGAGAAGGGTCAAACATTTTTTTTTCGCTGAAACTTCGTGCTATGTTTGAAAAACTAGTCCAGACACGCCTCCCTCCCGTCTTATGTCTCGCCGCCGCGATTTAGGAAAGAGTTTTCTCGACGTCTTTAACGTTTTTCTTTTCACTTTTTTCAACACTGAACATTTACTTCGCACCTATATGCTCACTTTCGAAGGAATAGTCACCCTAACTTGATCGTGGGCTGTACCTTTAAGTTGTCTCTATAATATTCAGCTGACCTCATGTCCATCTTCCACTTGAGATCTAGTGATAAACCTTAGAAAAGCTACTGCATCTCTCCGCATTCGATCTTTGAGATTCATTTGATCCGCAATTGTGAACGTTGATGTAATTTATTGCAGGTGCCACATGTCCGGGCTTTCTCGGATACTTACACGCATCCCCATACGGCAAGCTTCCACCAATGCCCAGTCAGTTTGTTTTCTATTTGAGAAGCGGGCATTACAGCTATTCCTCTTTTTGATTGTTGATTTTTCTTTCCACATTACATTTCAAAATTGATGGTACTTCAGTGAGCGTCTTAATATAAAGTAGAATAAAGCATCCCAGTTACGATGGTGGTTCATCAAAGGTATTCATGGTTCGCGCTTGTTTTACTTACGCTTTTTACTTACCGTAGAATCAGATAGTGATGATCCATTTGGAATGCTCTTCAGTTTGATGATCAAAGTATCTCACACTTACCTTAACTGCTCCTATTTTGAAAATTCAAAGTTGTGATTTGTTATTTTCTCAGCGGCTGGTCTTCTCAGGAAAAAGATCATGCCGGAGCGATCCGTTTTGCTTACCCATATATGGAGTAGGGACCAGGAAAACAATCGCATGTCTGCGTTTTTAGTTTATTTATGTGCCTTGTTGTTAAGTGATGCACGTGCAGTTTGGAAAGAACTGAATCGACTTGCTAGTGAAGGCAAATGGGACAATATTAATAATATGCCGAAATTGTTCTTGTTCGGAAAAGCCAAGAAGGAAGCATACTCTCTTCACCATGCCATAGTGAGTTTGCGTTGCGTTGTTTGTTTTTTGCTATTGAAATTTGCTTTATATTCATGTGCGGTAGGACTTGTTACTTCGCCTTTTGCGCATTCATGGGTGTTCCTTTCTCGATTTCCATTTTTAGAATACGAAGAAGGACTTTTGGTCTTCAACTCCATATGGGCAAT
The DNA here is from genome assembly GCA_036418205.1 of Ostertagia ostertagi. Taxonomy (NCBI): domain Eukaryota; kingdom Metazoa; phylum Nematoda; class Chromadorea; order Rhabditida; family Trichostrongylidae; genus Ostertagia; species Ostertagia ostertagi. The sequence goes on along the minus strand of MU906615.1, from coordinate 13,047 downwards.
TCTTGAAGGGGATTTTCCGCATCGTCGTGTTGGTTTGCGTCATTGAGGTATCTACTGCCTTTTTTGACTGCATCATAACTACTTATAGCTACTATACTGATATAAATATAACTTTCAAAGTACTTATAGCCGGTCTAAACTTGACGAAGTGAATTAAATCCGTTGTAGCGGATTTTATTGTTACTACTTTAAATGTGTATGTATAGTAACGATGTCATTGAGCGCGGTACCGGTTACCTTTCGTCTTTCGGTATTGAGTGATGAGGCGTTGTTAATTGTAGGTATGGTATGTTAATTGTAGGTATTTATGAAATATCGGTTGTAAAGTAGAAAGAAATTTCCTGAAAAGGGTGCTATACACCAAATAAATTTAGTTAAATGAAAATAGCGTTCCAGTTGGTGTATAGCATAGGGGCACGGCATTGTTGAGATTATTTAATGAAGCTGAAACTCATCCTGTGAATTTCAGGCTGGTGTTACTTTATACGAATTCGTGGTCCCGGAAGAAAAGAGACTTCACTACAAATATCGCGCGAAGCACGGACATGGTGAAGGTCATGAACATCATTAAGGAGAACAGTTCGTATAGTGAAGAATTGTAGATTATAAAAAGGACAATGAATTAGTATATTTTTTCGTTCTTTAGTTCATTCTCTGAGTTTTTCGTGCGTTCCGCTCAAAACGGTATGTTGACAATGTGAGAGATACGCTATTTGGGGAGAGAAACAGGCTTTCACCCATCCAGGCGATCAATTGGTTTAAGACTCGTTAGACACTGTGAGGAGCGTAGACAGGATCGAAATGTGGATGGCTCCTGCGATATGCTGTGTAAGCGAGAACGGTTAGCGGAATGAAGCGGTGGTTTTGTGCAGGAGGTTGAGTGCATGGCGTATCCGCACCAGAACTTGTCGATATGTTCCTGTAAAGCAGCTCTGAGTGACATTTTTTTGTGAAGTGGATCGTCTTTTGGTCACATATTCTCACAGAACATTGATTTTTCCAAGGTAGTCGAAATGATACGAAATTACATAGAGCCTTTGCAGGATTATGCTAGAACGAAGTTATTTTGTGAAAGGGAAATGCCCACAAGAGTTACAGATGTGGCATTGCCGCAGCTAAGAAGTCGAAACAATGGCGCCGGTGCCTTACAAAGTGAACTAATAGGCCTACACCTCACCGTCGCCTCTAATACGCAACGTGAATAACAACGTAGCGTATAAGACAGCCGATAGATATACAGTCCACGTCTAGAAGTCCGATTGGGCGTGTCACCGGAAATGACGTGGAAGCCACCGCACTTGATAGAAGTAGCGCGGATAAGCTGCTTCCAAGCACAGGGTCAACCGTCCGTTCGAACTGTTCGAACGAAGGGGTCGCATTTTGGTCGGAAGGGGGTCGCAATTTCGAGGACTGCCAGCCACAGGCGCGTGCGTGGCGTATCCGAGGGCAAGACTTGCTTGTGCAGACCGCATTAGATTCGATTATTATGCACAGAGAGACAGTTTTAGGCAAATTACGGTGTTTTCTTGAGGCAAAAGTCAGGCTCGTGTTTCGGCATTATGGCACCTGATATTGAGTTTAGAGATGGGAGGTGGAACGATAGTGAAGAAAAAACGAAAAAAAAACTGTCGACAACACCTAAATAGAAACCCATTCCTTCTAGCAGTGAAGGAGATTTGCTCGGGGGAGAGTCACGTCCAAACGAGTTTTCTGGATATGCCAGCCGTTCCATCGGTTGATACGGCAATCAACTCAGCTGATCTCACACGTTAGGCCAGCCACGCACCACATCCACATCTGTGCTGCCGGAAATTCTCGCAGCACGGCAGCACACAATTGCAAGGCCCTAGCGCCTTTGCCGCGCACTTCCTTGTCGCGACAGCGTCACACCCCCTCTGCTTGGAGACCCCACTTTCGCACCCTATAAAGGACTTCCTAATGTTCCCTAATCCTGACTCGTGGCTTTAAGTAAAGAACAGTTGGATGCATCCCTATGAAAGGTTTGACTTTCTCGGGGCTGAAAACAAAGTTCTTTGGAGACCTATTTTTTGGGGACGCTTCTTCCAATGTACTGTGAAATGTAAGGAAGCGGAAATCTCGTAGTCTTCACAAATGTCTTTATCCCTCCCCAACAAGTTCTTTGAAGGAAGTTATTATTGCTGAAAGCTCAAAAACTCGCATGTGCTGCTCAAAAACCTATGGGAACAAAATGTTCGAACGTGTGATTTTCTCGGAAAATGGATTTTGAAAAACGGTTTGGTGCTTGTCAGAAAGAGCAAATCCTGTACTTTCACCCCATGAAAAAAGTGCATCACAGAAATGAAAATGAAGTGAGTTATGGTCGCTGAAAGCCCAAAAACTCGCGATTTTCAAAAAAAGTGTTCGGCAAAACCCCCCAAAATGTTCGAACGTGTGATTTTCTCGAAAAATGAACTTTGAAAAACGGTTTGGGGCTTGTTAGAAAGAGCAAATCCTGTACTTTCACCCCATGAAAAAAGTGCATCACAGAAATGAAAATGAAGTGAGTTATGGTCGCTGAAAGCCCAAAAACTCGCTTTTGCACGAAAAATGTTCGAACGGGACAATTTTTTGAAAAAGGGGACAATCACTAAACTTTTTATACTGTTTTGTTAGAGAAATATTTGAAGTTTCTGAAACTTTTTACAGCTTTCCAAAAGGTCGCATACGAAAGATTTTATGGGCCTTCAAAGTTGAAGGTGCGCCTTTCTTAGAATTTTGGGTTTTCCATTTCTAACTACTCGGGAGAGTTAGTTCGTCTGTTGTTAGGCAATCCTTGTAGTTTTCTGAAAGCGCACCTCAGGCACAATCAAAATCTACCTCAACAAGTCAAAAAAGTACGTCCAAGAAAGTTATTCCCCTCTAAAATTTTTTCTTCGCCGCGTCCCGTTCTTCCAGCGCCCGGGTGATACCTGCCGCGCTCCAAGGCTGACGCCGCAATGGTGCAACGCTTTCTGTCGCGCCTTTCTGGCGCAACGGATTCATGTCTAGCACTCTTATTAACAAAAACAGGGGGTCGCAACTGGACCCCCTCGAGAGCTAGGGGGTCGCAAAAATCCCGAAAATGTTCGAACGTGACGGTTGACCCTGCTTCCAACACACTGCTGATATCTGCGGAGTATTTTATCCACAACATCTATCAAGTGCTGTGGCCGCCACGTCATTTCCGGTGACACGCCCAATCAGACTTCGAGATATGAACAGTAGTTCGTATCTCACCGTCTGATTAGGCGGTTCTACGGACTTTGACGTGGCGACTGTCGCACTTGGTACAAGTGCGATGGGGAGCCCATTCCAACAACTTGGCTGGACGATCAGGCAAGCCAGGGGCTGTCACAAAACTTCTATCAGTGCGCAGCCGCGCTCCACAACATTTCTGGTGACACGCCTAAACGGACTTCTAGATGTGGACTATATATCCATCTGCTGTCTTATACGCTACGTTGTTATTCACGTTGCGTACTAGAGGTGACGGTGAGGTGTAGGCCCATTAGACTTCGTGATACGGACTGCAACCCCTCCCCTTCAAAAAGCGAGAAAGTGTCGGGTGCAGACCAAACACCACAACTGACGACGGCCTCCAAGTAAATCTGGTTAGAAGTTGTTCATAGTGATAGCTGATTTCTGGTAAATGATAGTTGTAATTAGTGACAATCGATAGAATACAACTGCAACAGGCTAATCATTTCATTGGCAGAAAACATTAACATTTTGTGAAGGCCGTCGTCACTTGTGGTGCATGGTCTGCACCCGGACACTTCGGGTTTGTTTATCAGGGGGGGGGGGGGGGTGAGGGCAGACATCATAGCCGCTTCGCGCTGATACGGTTGTGTTCAAAAAACTTGACTGGACATGTCCCTGCCTGCGATCACTATTAATCGCTGTTACCCCACTAATTTGATTAGCTTTATTGCCGCAACAAATTTCTCCTTATTTGGATGCACATTTCATACCATACTTACAACCAGGGTGAATATCGCTTGAGGATTCCTCAACGGCACGTCGAGGATTCTCTGCCCGATCAGAGACGATCTCTCGCGCGGACATTCACACTCGCCATGCCGTGCCGTCTGTGCTCTCCGCGCGGATGTTCACTCTCGGCACTACTCTCGCATGGTAGAGAGCTATGGTCGAGGATTTCCTCGACCGTTATTCACCCTGCTTACAACTATTCGCATGGGTTTTGAGCTCACTATGGCCAACAATCTACGCAAAAGGGAAAAATTTTGAATAACAGAAGATTAAACGCAGGCTAACAGTTTGCTCGGTGCAGGATATCCAGCAAAGGTACCGATTTGTCGTGACGTCGTCGTGCACATCGCCATTTCGAACAACTAGATTTTCCGAAGTCTTTTTTGTAGCCAGGGTCAATCCTACGTTGTTACTAGTAACAACGGGGGGGGGGTCGTACCTGGTTGAGTTTATAGGAGGGGGTCGTATCCGCTTCAGTCGCGTGAAAGTACATGTGAGTTTGTGGTGAAAGTGGAGTTTTCACGAGTAGGATCATTGGGTGGAAGTGGGGCAAATTGGTTGAAAATTTAGGGGTTTGTGGTGTTTTTTCATAGTGGTATATACCCCCCCCCCCCCCCCGCTCGACGGCATTTTTGAGGAAAAAGTGGGCGGAGTTTGGTGGGTTGAGTGGTACCAGAATTAAATACTATAGAGAATATGGTGGTCGAGGGTCGAAAAGGGGGTCGTACCAAGTCCACCTTGGGGGAGGGGGGTCGTAAAAAATTTTGAAAAAGTAACAACGATAGGACTGACCCTGTTGGAAGCTGCTTACAAGTTCATGCCCCACTACCATCATATTACATTTCAGCAGAACTTGTGTATGCCGTTGTCGGGAAATTCTGAACTTTCGGAATAGAAAGCCTTTTCCGAAGTAGCCCTTTTCGAGATCCAGATCATCACATCAGGTTCTCCCTCTTCGAGTTCATTCGATAGTGACGGTAGATGGTAGTCTATTGGTACCGGGTTTGAACACAATAGGCAAGAAAGAACGTCTCATAAGGAGCTTGTGGTCTTTTCGCTAGATCTTCTTCGAAACTCATTCACCACGTTGCCTGGATAAAGTAAACTTTGCAGTGGTTTTCAAGCATTTGCAGGCAAATCTATCCATTCGCCCACATTATCGTTCAACAATAACACTGCACTTCTTTGGTGAGAGCTGTCAGTAAACGTCGATGCAGCCTCACCAACTCTGAAAGTTGGCCGCCCAGGCAGGGTCGGTCCTATCGTTGGGATAGGAAGGGGAGGGGGTGGGGGATAAATAACTACCATGAACTGCAAAAATTCTTTCTACTTCCCTTTACGGGCGGAAGTGGTGTAGTGACAAGTGGCACGCTTACCACGCGAGCGGTCCGGGGATCAAATCCTGGGTCGTGAGTCGCCCGGGCCAACCAAGCCTTCCATCCCTCCGGGGTCGGTTAATTGGTACCAGACTTGTCTGGGAGGATAAAAACACTGACTTGTACATCGGCTGGCCCCCGCAAGTCATTGTATAGGCCACATCGCATTCAAACGCCACTACGAATGTACAAATGGAAGTAGAATGCGTGCCGCATCCCAAAAAGGGATTGATCAACGGCAAATGCTTTATCCTTTTTTATCCTTTTACTTCCCTTTACTTACTTTTCCCTTATTTTCCCACTATTTTAAATCTTCTTATTACCTATGTTTCCACTGCCAACAATTGCTAAAGGGTGGGGGGGGGGGATCCACGACGAAACGGCAAATTTTCTCCCAGCGCACTCTCACCTCATCACATGTAATTTCGTGCTACCGAAACAAGTACGACCCCCACCTCACAAATTCAACAAACTACGACCCTTGTTGGTACTTGTACCAAAGTAGGGTTGACCCTGCTCAGGTTGTTGTAGTGGGAACGACGTTGGAATATTCTGTTCTATGCGTCTCAGCCAGTGTCAGAGTGAATGTCGTGTCGATGACATGGCTGCAGTGAACGAGCACCTCCTCGAATCGGGGTCTTGATACAACTCCCCGCTAACTTTGATTTGATGTGAATAAACGAGTTCCATTATACACACTTCAAAGTACACATATTAGGAATTTCCTGAGTTGCGCCTTTGTTGTTGAAACAAGCTTGTTGATGATTTCAATGCTGTGCCGCAACTACTTCACTTATACATGATTATTGCACACGCTAAACGATCGATTTTCTCAACACTGTCTCTGTGTTGAGAGTTTAATATCTGTCGAGAATGAAGAACTCTGGAAATCACGATTTCACTCAAGAAAACAGAACAATATTACATCTCACAATAAAAGCCTCATACAGTACAGGGTGGCGAAAAATTATGTGCCCCTCGAAATTTTTTTTGGCATTATTTTTTGTTCATCATAGACAAAGTAAGACAACATTGTTGGGACCGTGCTTCCAGAGCACTAGAGCTTTCTTGAAGATTTCTTCAGAATGTATCTTCGCATTGATGTCATTTTATCGATAAAAATTAATGGATCTTATTCTCAATTTGTACGAAATTAATAGGGTTCTGACTTAAGCGTAATAGGTGGGGTCGGATAGAGCAAGGTTTGTTAGGAGAATGGATTTGAAAGAACTTCCAATTCGGCGTTTTTCTTCTTTATTTAAACCGAGAAATAGCAGCTGTCGAAACGCCGATTTTTGCCGTCTGGATTTTCCAACTTCTAAGCTCTATAACTGAGTACAACTACAATGTTGAAGAAAATGACAACCACGGTTTTGTAGAGCGAGAAGAGTACTTTCAAATACTATGAGCAGTTTTTTGGAGGATACTTGTACTGACTGGATTTATACGCTCAAAAAAAAAACGCTACGATATTATGCTCCAACCCAATAATTCAGATCTATTAGGTTGTCTCATAAGTAGTGGCGCATTTTTTCAAACGGAAATTTTTCTTGTGAACCTCTAATGTTTTACAATGTTTCATATACCATTCGATAGGAAATTATCTGCTCTACAAGAAGGTATGTACCCTTTTTTTGATTGTTGCAAATTGTTTGAGTTTTAGGCATGCAAAGTGGGAGCTTCAGACGACGAATTTTCGCCAAACCGACAGCTGACCTAAACTTTATAATTCCCTAGAAGAAATCAATTAATAATGTAACTATAACTTACTCATAACCTCTACTAAACATTCCACATTTAGGTTCCCTAAAAGCTTGTCTCGTTCAATTTTGAGATTTAGTTATTCCAGTGCAACTCGGTGGTCGCCTGTCAACCCATAGAGCTTCGTTCAGAGTGGAATTTTCCATTCCGATTCTTAGGTATTGACGCCACTTTATACACCTTTATAAAGTGATTCTTCTGCTCTACTTATTTGCATTACGACCCTTCGAGTTTCAGCATAGAAAATGGTGGTATGTCAAGTCGACGAAAAGGAACACTTCCGGCACCTTCTGCTGTTCACCTTCAACCAAGGATCGAGTGCCACAAAAGCCGGCAGGCAACCACCGAGTTGCACTGGAATAACTAAATCTCAAAATTAAACGAGACAAGCTTTTAGGGAACCTAAATGTGGAATGTTTAGTAGAGGTTATGAGTAAGTTATAGTTACATTATTGATTGATTTCTTCTAGGGAAGTATAAAGTTTAGGTCAGCTGTCGGTTTGGCAAAAATTCGTCGTCTGAAGCTCCCACTTTGCATGCCTAAAACTCAAACAATTTGCAACAATCAAAAAAAGGGTACATACCTTCTTGTAGAGCAGATAATTTCCTATCGAATGGTATATGAAACATTGTAAAACATTAGAGGTTCACAAGAAAAATTTCCGTTTGAAAAAATGCGCCACTACTTATGAGACAACCTAATATATCAACTGACAGCGCCTACTACCTCCATCATTTTTCAAAATTGTTGAATGTTAGTGTTGGCTGTGTCATAAATCGATTTTCTGTCATTTTTCTACTAATAAACTGTAATTAAGACATTTTTGGCGCACCGCACGTAATTTTTCGCCACCCTGTAGAAGCGCTCTTCTTGCTGCCTGAGGAAACTGAAAGGAACTACTTTGAATCGGCAAATCTACGCAATGCAGTCGACGACAATGAAGAACAGCGAAGAAGAACGAAAGACGAAAGGGGAGAATCGACCAAATAACAAAGAAGAAGTGAAGTGGATGCCAAGTTTACAGGACGTCGGACGATAACCGCGTTTGGCAAAACGGTTTCTCTCCACTGGATGTGGAGACTCTGGCTCCAAACCTTGGATTTGTTTCCAACGTGCCAGCGATGAGAAAAAGTGCATCGTAATCGTTCAAGGAATGCATAAATAGCTTCGCTTCACTCTCTGCTGATTCTGGAATTTCAAATTCCTCGTTTTTGATCAACATCTCTTCTCTATATTTCCTTCATAACACTTACCAAATTCTAGTACTACACAGATCATGGTTCTCAATTTAAACGTCCCCCTTTCAATTGATAAAAGCCTTGTAACCGCCTTAGCCAGCTGTGTGCTGACTGATCTTTGGCGTTGACCGTGGAGCAGCTTATTTACTATTGAAATTTGAACAAATATTCAAATGATTATAACTTTCTTCAAAGTTGACGAATTTTCAATCTGAAAGCAGATTTGGGAGTTTTGCGAAGAGTTCTTTCTAATCAGTATTGAAATTACAAAAATTTATAAGAAATAACAAATTTAGATCAATTAACGAGGAAAATTCATGATGAGCATGAGTTTTTACACTTTCCGAAGCCATAACTTGCTTCATTTTCGTCAAATTTGAAAAGCTAATATGGCAGACAAAACTAGAAGACTTTCTCTATCAAACGCTTACTAAAGCAACTTCATACGTTCCGTACCTAAAATGGCCAACCCGTTTGATAGGAGTTTGTCAAAATAATCGAGGAAATTCAGGCGAAGTTCTTACCGCCTTCCAAGAGCCATACCTCCGTCAAACTCATCCATATTCGGAAAGCCAAATCCTCCATATCTTTAAACCAATGCGCTCAACTTGTGTGTCGGTTTGTAGTTCTGTATGTGCGTGTGTATGTATGTATGAATGTATATTATATCCTTCTATTTTATAAAGCGCTAACTTTGTGTGTCGGTTTGTGTATCTGTATGTGTGTATGTATGTGTGTCCGTCCGCAAAATGAAGTGAGTGAGAAGGAAGCTCATGGGATAAACAAACCGCTAACAAATCGGGTAGCTTACAGGATTTGAGATATCAATGTTTTGTAGCAGGATAGTTGTGATAACACTCTTCAGGGCTATATAAACACCTGCTTAGCACACTTCCGTTCATTCCACATGGTGCTGCAGTGGCAGCTGGAGGGCAGTGCAGAGGAGAGAGGAAGGGAGGATGAGGAAGGGAAGCGAAAAATCTACCGTCATATCATGATTGTGTCCCTTCTACTGTTTGAAACACCATTGTGTTGCATACGCGTCACTTCCACGAGGTGTTGGTGTCACAGGAGGAAGGGACCATAGCGGAGGATAGAAAGCTTGCGCAGGAAAGGAAGGTCCCGGCGGTTGACGGGGGACTAATCTGGTATTATGTATAATGTGTGTCTCGTCCGCAAAATGAAGTGAGTGAGTGATAAGGCAGCTAACGGAATAAACAAGCCGATAACAAATCTGGGTAGCTCGCAGGGCTTCAGCTATCATTGTTTTGCAATATGATAATTGTGATAACACTCTCTCGGGCTACATAAACACCTAATGAACACTTCCGGTCATTCCGCATGGTGATAGGCAGGTGGAGGGCAGTGGAGACGAGGATGAATCGGGAAGAAGGATGGATTCTTACTTGGATTACTTGGCGACCGTTATCAGCGATTGTTCTTGCGCGGGTCCCAACTTCTTTTCCACGATGTTCTATCTTGAGCCAATGTCGTCCAATGGACTAATACCTTAATTGAATTAGAATCGCAAATATTGTTTCTGTGAGCAAGAGAGTCTTGCCATCGCAGAGGGGGCCGACCGCGAGGTCGTTTCCTGTCGCGAGGTTCCCAGCGCACAGTTGTAGTGCTCCAACGTCCGTCGTCTCGCCTAATAAGATGTCCAGCAAAAGTGTGTTTTGCCTTGTCGATATGCGAAATGATATCGCGAACTTTGGACATCGAACGTATGTCTTCGTTGTGTAATCTGGCGATCCGTTGTTGATGTAGGGTTACACCAACCATTCGACGCTCAAGTGAAGCTTGTATCCTTCTTAACTGGTTTCCGAATTTTTCCGGACAAGTTCACTAGCGAACTCAGAGCTGTAGTCTGGTGGAGTTTGAACAGGTTGCTCGCAGTCTCTATCTGGTATTGTGTGTCGTCGGAGGAAGGATCACATCCTGAACTGAATTGTACGTTGCCCAGCCAGCTTTTTTCCTCCTTACTATTTCGCCTTTAGGTCGTTTTTCATGTTAAGCAGTCGGCCAAGATAAACATATTCATCGACATCTTCCAGAGCTTCACCCTGTAGGAAAACAGGATCTCTGTCTGAGTACTCATTCCTCATGCACTTCGTTTTATTCATGTTGATGTTCAAACCGGCTTTTGTTCCTGCTGCATGTAGGTCACTGAGCATTTGTGAAGCTTGTTCTGAAGTTCTTGAGATCAGTACTATGTCATCGGCAAATCTTAGGTGATTTAGATATCTTCCATCAATTTTGATTCCTGTGTCATGCCAATCGCAGTTACGTATTGTAGACTCCAGGCAAGCAGAGAATAGATTCGGGGAAATGGGGTCTCCTTGGCGGACTCCTTTTTCCACAGTCACCTCTAAATCACGAAAGAACGGTCGAAATATTGTGCTACATCCAGAGTAGCATTCACTCAAGATTTTCGTATAACGGAGTTCGACGCCTTGTTCATTGAGAGCTGACCATATCTTTTCTCGCTCTACTGAATCGAATGCTTTTCGATAGTCAATGAACGTTAGTATCAGTGGTTCGTGATATTCTCGAGCAGCTTCAATAATTCTACAGCCAAGGTGATATGTGGATCGCAAACGGCTGAACTTCGCGAATCTGCCTGTTCAATTGGCTGAGCTTCGTCTAGTTTCTTTCTAACTCGAGCAAGAAGGCATCGCGTAAACACTTTGTATATCACTGGTAGGAGCGTGATTGGTCGATAGTTCTCCAAGTCTTCCTTATCTCCTTTTTTAAAGAGCAGAATTGTTTTGGATTTTCTCCATGCGGCCGGAACTTCGCATTCTTGAACGTAACGAGTGAAACGTTGAGCTAAAGCACAATAAACTTTATGACCGCATGCTTGTAAGGCCTCCAAGGATAAACCATCAGCTCCTGGAGCTCTTCCTCTCGGCATTGTTTCGATTGCGCAACGAACTTCTGATGGTAAAAACGATGGCACCGTTTCGCCGATTGGTAACTGTTCAGTGGAGGTGCCGTGATCTGATTTGAAAAGGTTTGAATAGAAATTCGTCAGTATCGATTCCATTTGTGGCCGAGACGTAGTTCTTAATCCATCGGGACCTTTCAGACAAGAAATCGTTAGGCGGTATTGTGCCATCTCTCTCTTTGTTTTCTTCATGCTACGTTTGCTGGATGCGGCTTCCAATAGACGGCAGCGGTAGAAATTCCTGTGGTCTTCAGCGAGTTTTTGTCTGCAGAGCCGATTAAGCAATGTGTATTCAACATGATTTTGATGTCGGTCCATTTGTCTCCTCTGCGCTAGAAGATTCCGGGTGGTATCCGATATTCTACGGGAGTTGTGGTTGGGGGCCATGATGCGCGATTGTGAAGC
>MU906607.1:0-10122 GCA_036418205.1 Ostertagia ostertagi | reverse complement strand
CAGGGAATGGCTTTAATCCATCATAAGAAGAAAACAGAACTCCAAAGGAGTCAAAGCTCGATGAAGCAGCGCTATACCGTCAAGAACGAAGAGAAGATGGGAAGCGAAAGGTTGAAGAGAAACTTGACGCAATGAGGCAAATCGAGCGCTATAAGCAAGGCACTCTGAAAAGAAGGGAGCTCAGTTTTTGTCGCGATGAATTAACTGATTAGGGCCTTGGTGGAACTTTCATTTGCCAGTGAAACAGTTGTGAATCTTTGACTAATTCTCCTCTGGGTGAATGTCTGAAAGCGCCTGTAGCAGCCATGTTTGAAGATCGTTCAGGATTTTTCCAACCAGTTGGATTTAGCCCTAAATTTGGTAGATTTCGTATTAATATTCTATCCTATCTTGGAAGGGAGGGGTGTAGAGGCAAGTGGCGTCGTTTGTCACGCGCACGGTCTGGAGATCAAGTTCTGTGTTGTACGCCGTCCATTAGAACGAATCTTCCCACCTTCTGGGGGTGGTAACTTGGTTCCAAGCTTGTCTGCAAGGACCAAGACCAAAAAAGAAAAGATCAGCACTTCGGCTGGGCCTCAAAAGCCATTGTATGGGCCAGATCGCATTCAAAACACCACCACGACTCGGAGTGGAGTTGGTATGCATGGCGTATCCCGAAAGAAGCTCATCAACGCCAAAGTCTTTACTCTTTATTTCATTTGTTTTTCCTCGCTTGGGACACCTGAGAAATTCATATCCACAGGAAAATTACTGGCTTAGAAAGAGCCAGCTGGCAAAAAGTGCTCACTTTCCGAAATGAAATACGACCTGGTTCTGAGTTTATTTATTTGGAAATATTTGCACTATAACGAAATGTAATAGATAATATATAGAAATGCTTAAAGAGCACCAGGATTAATGACTTATGAAATCGATGTTGAAATATATTATAATTAAGCTTGGAGACCAACTAGCGAAGGAAGCTTCGTAAAAAGCCGAATTATTACGAAAATTATCATGGAGTTTTAAATTATTTCGCATTTCTCAATATTTATCCATAAAAAGTAGTTATCAGTGCTGAATATATACGAAAAGGTAGCTTGGCTCTTTAGAGGGCTCAGTAAAGGGCATCCGCGTCGCAGCTAGTAACTCGCGCGACGCACACGCCGCGGTGGCGCGGCAAAAATCCGTCGCACCTTGTTTGTTCCGATGAAACGGCGCGGCTCTTTGGACAGGATCGAAATCTTAGCGCGTACGTCGGCTGATCCCTACAAGTCACTGCATAGGCGAAATAGCATACAACCGCCACCACGACTACGAATGATAGTTAAGCTCGTGGCGCAACTCAAAAAGGGACTGATTGGCGCCTAATGCTCTTTGCTTCTTTATGGTATGTGAGAATTGGATGACGATCAAGTCTGAGTAAACTACCTCAAAAATGTTCTAAAGGAACGTGGTGAGAACAGAACGAAGCGTCAGATATGTGGTGCCTTGGGAAGTGAGCAAATTCTATTAGGCTATGGTTTCGCTGAACAACACTACAATTACTCCGCTCTACCGCCTGGATTGTTAATCAAATTCCTTCCTAGTAACTTATTTGTCTGGATTACCAGGAAGTCGGAATCTCAGTACATATTAAGAATCGGCTACACGTGCCGCTCACCAGTGCCAGTCAAGAGACCGTTACACGTACTTGGCGGCACAAATAAAGGCTAGGTTGCCTGAGTGGGTGCGGGCGTGAGAGCAGCCGCGCAGTCTGATGGGGCAGGAATTTGAAAGGTGTCATTGCGACTCAAGATTCGCGCTTACACCGTGCGCGGCACGCATAAATGTGCGCTTTAACAGCGCGTGACCTACGACACACCCCAGTGGCACTGTTTTTTTTTTGCCGACCACGCAATTAACATAGGAAATAGTTATTGACAGTGCTGATAATGATCTTTGCACATCGAAGGCGATGTTTAACGTGGCTCGCGCTTCAGTTTAGTAGGCTCAAATACTGCTCACAACATTACTCCTTTCGAAACTTCACGGGTATGTCTCTTATATTAGGCGAGTAGCAACACTAGGGTGCCCCCCCCCCCCCCCAGGAGGCCCGTCGCGCGGCAAAATGCCGATTCAGCGGACGAGTTCGCGCGCGTATTAGGGAAATCGCGTCAAGTTAAATAGAATGTCCCATTGCACGTCCTTCATCGCACATCACGCGCCGCGACTCGTCCGCCGACTCGGCCTTCTTTCGCGCAGCGCCCAGCAGGGTGAAAATCGTGTCGAGTACGTGGTCGCAGAGGTACGACCCCCCCCCCGAAATCGAGATCCTGGCACGACCCCCTCTAACAGAGCAAATTAATTCAATTAAAATAAATCCTGCAAAACAAATCAAAAAAATTCTGCAAAATAATGCTAAGGACGCTTCATCTTGTCATCTATGCACGTCTTCCATCGCTGCATACTTTTGTGTACATACTGAAATATCGACTCGAGGAAAGAGGCATTAACTTTGTGTGACCTCAAGGCGAGGTTCGTTCAGAAACGCACAGAAATCCTGAAGACACGGGGTTGCGATTCAATCTTGATTCTTGCTTGAGTATATCAAAACAGCCGAGTGTATCAAAGGCCGATTCAACGGCAGCTGCGGCGCGATTGTCACTGGGTCAGATTTGCCGAAATTTCAAAAAAAAACGTCCGAATCTACACCCTCGATGAAAAGGTTGCATTCCTCCATTTCACAACCTTTGAAGCAGCTTGAGGTAGAGTTAGATAGAGCTGGATTTCGCGTTTCCAACAAGCATCGAAATTGCTCTGGAAGCCTTCCTTGCAGAAAGATAGGGTCTCAAATTTCGTCGAGTAAATGTCGAGGAGGCCGAAATTTTCACGCGAGTTTTTGCCACTTCAAGAGCAATATATCTCTTATATTGTAAGATCCTGAAAAAGGGAAGATAGTTTTGGAAAGCGGAAGGTTTGCGCTTCCTGATGGTCTGTTTAGTTTTCTTCTACAGCTTTTTGGTTGAAGAGATAATTGCGTCGAGGATCTATCGAGGTCGGATCCGGCCACCTGGAAATCCGCTCCCTCATTCACCATTGCAAGTGTGACTCGTTGGCAACACTCGGAATGTGTCTAGAACAATATCTTTGAACGCAAACAATAAGAATAGGAGCAATCGTCATCATCCGATTTGGTATTGGTATAAGCCATGCATCCCTCCTCCACTCACAGTTGCAGAATCGATTGAAAGGTGTTATATGATGGGGACCTTCGAACGAAACTGTATTGTAGTAGACATAGTGTGTTGTGCTATTCCTGTAACCTAAAAAACAACTTCATTTGCCCAGCGCTTTTTCTTCACGGTTGTCGTTTTTCCGACAGGGTCCCTAACAACAGCGTCATTCTCAGCGAGGTATTAAGGGAGAAGGAGCGAGTGATAGGCGGAGGAGGTGCCTTTGCAGCGCGTGCGCACATGTGGCACTCTTCTTTGCGGGGATGCACTTTCATTCTTTGTACTGCCTTCAAATACGCCCCTTCTCATGAAGGTGGAGGAATGGAGCGACTGAACCTGCAAAGAAAATTTAATATCATGTTTTTTTTCGGATGTTTTCATTTTCTGCTGCGCTATACCCTATTACCTATCTGCACCATGATACCACTTCTGTTACTGACCCCAAGAGTACGACCCCCCATGGACCAGCCCAACAGGTACGACCCCCCTGTCGAGGATTTCCTCGACCGATATTCACCCTGCTCCTGAGGAGGTACCCGCAAACACTATGCTAACAGCAAGATTGCGCTATTGCAAGATATGGGGGCTTCACGGTGGCGATGCATTTCAAATAGCGTAAAACATCTCCTTTTTGACAGAAATGGGACAAAATCATAGGCGAAGGAGGAAGGAGTCTAGTTGTGGGCATTCCTCATGTTCCTGATGTTCGTGCCACTCTGGGGCTCAGTCTTCGTATCTTGCAAGACGCCTTCGTATCTTGTGATAGCGCCTAGCCTGATATGGAAGTTATGGATATGGATATGGAAGTTCTTATTAGGGCTAAACAGTGTAAATAAAGGTGAAGTTTTGGCGCATCCCAAAAGCTCACTAATCATTCTACACTACGAGCTTTTATTGTTGAGAGCTGCATGTTTTGGTTTTTCCTGGACCTCTCAAAAATCTGAAAATACTTTTCAAGATTTCTGGGAAAGAGTGAAGGAAAAAGGAACTCAAAACAAGAGGGAAATGGCTGCCACATGCTGAGCAGTGGGAGGAGCCTTCCTAAATCCATGGGTGGTAACACCACCCCTGCATTATTATACAAGAATTCAAAATTTCTTTGGAGCAACGACGAAAATTTCTTGATAACCTGAAGTTCCTACCGCAGATGTTCAGGCTGCAATGGTTTAAGCACCAGGTGATATTTGCTAACGCAGTTGATATGAAAGAAGGGTTAGTGCAGAGTAGCTTCGGATTAGACCGGAGCGCTGAACCGTATCGCTTTGCGCTGCAAAGTGCTAGGCTCAGGCTAGAGATGAGAATCCTCGCAGTAAAATATTAGTGGGTCGGGCACTATTTACCCTTTACTGCCCCACTCCTCGAGAACTGAGCCGGATTTTTATCGAAATTGGTCATTGACTGTGAATTTGGCCAGAAACTTCTTTGGGGTAATTCGACCCGTAGAACACGAATATCACATTTGTTTACCGCTAGAACGCCTGGCGCTCGCGTCAGAAGCGCCGGCGCCAGAAGCGCCAAAAGGCGCCAGAACATCTCGGATCCCCAAATTCGCTGGAAAGTTGTCCTCAGAGGTATTTTGACCCGTAGAATATGATTATCACATCAGTTTGTTACGAGTGAACCTGTAGCCTGCGCTACGAGCGCCGCGCAAAACTGTTGTGATAGCGCCGGCGCCTGTGGCGCGGGCGCCAAGCGTTTTCGCTCTAAACCGGTATTATATTCGTGATCTACGGGTCAAATTACCCCTGAAGGCAAGTTTCTAGCAAAATCCACAGTCATGGACGAATTTCGATCAAAATCCGGCTCAGTTCTTGAGGAGTGGGGCAGTAAAGGGTAAATAGTGCCGAACGTTGCAACCAATTTCGTCATTTTAACGCCCTAATTCGTCATTCTTGCAAGCAATTTCGTAAACCTTGCAATCAATTTCGGCAAAAAAAAAAATTTCGCTGAAACTTATCCTACAGGGGTTATCGAGGCACCTGATCACGAATGTGACATCCATTTTTGGCGCTGGCGCCAAATTGGCGCCATTTGGCGCCTGGTTTCGCCGCGACTCATTCCCAGCAAATTCGCTGTAAACTTGTGTATAGGGGCTATTTCGAGCCCTGTGAAGATTAGTGGCAAACTCGCGCGAGATACCCTCAAAAGCGCAATTGCTCTAGAACAACATCAAGCTTCCTACACTGACGAGAGATCCGTCCTAGCAGAGCAGTATTGAAATATTATAAATAAGGAGGGGGAGGGGAAACATTGCCAATATTGGAAAGTCAAGAAGGTGAAATCCAAAGCAGTAGGCTTTGTTATTTCATAACAAGCCATGACTTATTCACTTTATAATCAGTCCCACAGGGTTACTAATGAGACATAACTGGGATTACTGCTACCTCAAAATAGCCACTTTCACCGACCTTGGAATGATGCTGGATGCCGGTTACTACAATAGAGCTCTATATAGTAAAGCAGAGGCATGTGTTGTATATGGGTGTGGCGGCAGCTATCGACCAGTATGAACTTTGTGAACCCAACGTATCACAGGGTGAAAGCGATGCACCAGCGATTTGAGAGCGTGGAATGAAGCGGCGAAGGTCCCATTTATTAACCCTTTGACTCTTCCCATTTTCCCGGGCCCATGAGGTCATGAGAGAGCGAGAGGGCCATGGAAGCAGGGAAGTGTGTAGAGTCACGTCATGGAAGGGATTCTCACCAATCTTCCTTAGCTTCGAACCGCTGACGCAGTGCGACGCCGGCCCGCGATTCCGGTTCTTAAAGACTAGATCGTGCACCACCCAGGCCAACCAATCCCTTCGCGGTCGGGTGACTGGTACCCGAAGAGCTCCTAAGGATAAACATTGGGCTGTGCTCCGACTGTCCCACGCAAGTCATGATAAAAGCCAACTTCCTCTGAGCAAGCAATCAGTAATTGTTAGGATGCGATCTCCCTTCACAATCTTGCTGAGACTCAAATGTCTTCTCAGGCTCTTCTAACAGGATAAAAACACTTATGTGCACCTTGGTTGTCCCCCACTAAAAAGGCCAGATTGCATTCAAATGTCACTGTGACTCCAAATGAAGATAGAATGCATGGCGCATCTCTAAAAGGCTGCTCAACGCCGAGGGATATCGCTACAAAACGAGTGATCAAAGTGCACGATTTTAATCACTCTCCCATGACACAATCGTCTCTTGCTTGTTACCGGAATTTCTGGTGACAGTGTAATAATAGCAGAGCCAAAAATGTCGGCGGGAAAGTGTGGGGGGAAGTGGTGCTCTTACCGGCAGGGTCAACCGTTACGTTGGACCGATATTGGAGCGACGTTGGACCGATGTTCACCGCTCTCCGCGCCGGCATTCACTCTCGCCACCCGCGAGCCGTCTGTGTCTCCGTGCGTACGTTCACTCTCGGCATTACTCTCGTCGTCGCGTTGGACTTTGTCCAACGGACGGTTGACCCTGTTGCCCATGCGGCCGGAGACAACATCTGGCCTCGATACGTCGATATCGCGCCAACCAAGCCTTTCATTCCTCCGGTGTCGAATGATTGGTTGCAAGCTGGACTGGAAGGATAATAACACTAACTTGTAGATCGGCTTGCTAGGTTATTGTATAGTAGTATAGGCAAACTCGCATTCAAATTGCCGCTACGATTCTGCAATTTGAATGCGTGGCGCAATTCAAAACGGAATCGATCAAAGCCGAATGTTTTATGCTTTTATGTTCTGTCATTGTTATGTACAAAAACACTGCTGAAGATTTGGGATTACATTTTCATTCGAGTTTCTTTTCAATGAGAGAGAAATGACCCGATTTTCCTTCTGTTTCCAAGCACGCTAATCGTTTCTGCGATGGCAATTTCTCATTCACTGCCACTACCTTCGTTTTCAATAGCAAACAGCTAAACTGCCGTCCCCGGCTGAGGAGGCATAAAAAAGGATAAAGCATTTGCCGTTGATCAATCCCTTTTTTGGGATGCGGCACGCATTCTACTTCCATTTGTACATTCGTAGTGGCATTTGAATGCGATGTGGCCTATACAATGACTTGCGGGGGCCAGCCGATGTTCAAGTCAGTGTTTTTTATCCTCCCAGACAAGTCTGGTACCAATTAACCGACCCCGGAGGGATGGAAGGCTTGGTTGGCCCGGGCGACTCACGACCCAGGATTTGATCCCCGGACCGCTCGCGTGGTGAGCGCGCCACTTGTCACTGCACCACTTCCGCCCTGAGGAACAGCTACACCCAGAAAATCCAGAATATCTGAGAGCTACTGTGAACCTACACCTCACTCAGGAGACGTGCGGTTCTCCTCCTGGGGTCAGTTCACCTCAGTTGCACGATCATTGAAGCTTTAAGGTTAAGTTTGGGTTTAGACTTAGGTTAAGGCTTTTGCTTATACATTAGCTTATGCCTAAGCCTATGATGGGCCTAGGGCTTAGTCCAAGCTTGCTCCAAGCGAATAAACGGCGTCTCAATTTTAGGTTTTTTTTTGGGGGGGGGGGTTTGGTTTTAAATCGCGTTCCCTTTAGGAATCTCACACTCACTTTCAGCCTGACATCCAACCTACCCGCCATCCATCCTCCATTCGATTCCAACTTAACTCATATTTCCTGCAGAAGAAAAAGGTCATTTCGAAGAAGCGGATAAGCTGCAGTTAAAAACAGATAATTTCAAGAACTTATCCAGAATTGCCCAGGATTTTCCAAAGTTTCACGAGAATGCTACTAACTCGAACCAATGCTACTGAAAATTCTTAGTTATCCTCAAGAAGTCCCTCAACGCTTACTGAACCCTCCGTCCGTCCATTTACTCCGAAATGCAGTGCCAATTGTTTTGGGGAAAAGGGTCACGGCTTGTCGGAATCATTGAGCCGCGGCTCTGTTTCTTTTCCAGGACGATGGACAGTTTCTCTCCACAACAAAATATAATACGACACCCTCTAGAGTCAGGTACGGTAGAAAATTTCTGGACAAGATCGTATTTGGGGTATTTTTCAGGTAGTAGGTTGTGTCTTTGGAGATCAGTTGAATAGTCGAAGAGTGAGAAAACTAGTGAAATTCTGATTGTCTGCAGCGCTCACCGCTTCCCAGTACACTTCCCACTTGATGCTCCGGAGTGCAGTTAGAAGTGGGTCATGTGACACCAGAGTCAACAGTACTACTGACCACGGCTAATCGGGACATCGGAGAAGGGGAGAAGATTGTAGGGGTGGGAGGCGAGGGCTACCTATAATTCCATAAGACATAAGTGGATGCTAGTCTACGTCCCGCGAGTAGAGGATCTCTCGACTTCGACTCGTTCCGCAGGTGTGAACGCGAGGTGGCAACTTGCATGAGCCATGCCATTTTTATGGGAAGGGTACTGAAGGCCAGTTGAAGGACCCCAGATTCCCTATCTTTTATATTCTTGGTCGCTTCTTTTTATGAATTACTCGTTCCCACAAGTCTTACTAGGCCTTTGTAGCTTCATTCATGGCATGCGTAATAGTGAATCCGTTATGAATAACGCTGTGGGAATCCAATTAGTCGAAGTAGGGAGCAGCTGTAGGAAAGCGCACATTAAGCAGATGCCGACCGAAGTTATAATAGGCAAGGACAGTGCATAGGTCCTTTCTGAAGTGCATAGAGCACATGATTAGAAGACTCCTTCGGTTTCCACATGAATTAGCTTAATTCCGACTCAGCAGAATATCCATCCAGGATAACAGCGTCAAGACATTCTCACATCTAAAAGTCTGGGGCTATTCCAAAATACATTTTTCCAGAGCCACAAATATGTTTTGTTCAAGCTCACAATCTTGAAAATTTTTTTGTACCCGAGCCCAAATAGGCAGAATTTTTCTCATACAGCCGGCTCACTTCCACAAGGAAGTCTAAAAGCAGATTGTAGAGTATAGCAATTCCTGGTGGTAGAGGCTGACCGCTGTTTTGTTGGGTAAAAGTGTTCGCTTCTTTCTGCATGCATCCGAAACTGTTCTGAGACTATCAAAGGATTGACACTGAAAGGGAAAACTTAAGTTGTAACTTTTCTAGCACAAACGAACAACTGTGAAGATTTGGAGGGGGGGGTGGGGTGGGGAGGAGAATAACAATAACTCGGCGCGCTTCACGGACGTCCCTCGTCTGATCTCATTGTACACCTGGGCTGCGCATATCTGGCAATCGTGGACGTATCGCGCATAGACTTATCGATCAACTCAAACTGAGGATAGGTTGAAAAAGGAAGCAAGAAGCAAGGAATGCTGATGATTTGTAGGGCATAGAAGAGAGCGCTTTACGGGATGAAGAGACTCCTGACGACGACAGGCACGAAGAGAGGGATAGAGATATGGGAGACGCAGATTAATGTGGAGTTAATCATGCAAACAGAATAGACGCCGCTTTGACTTGTTCTCCTTCGTCCTTTCGAATCTGCTTCCGTGAAAGGTAGATGGCAGAATATGTACCGAAAGGTAAAGTAAAACAAATTAGAAATTTTGAGCAGAAATTTGATTTTCTTTTGGGGTGAGTCTGAGATCTGATACTGTCGTTTCCAGAACTTGAGCGCGGCAATCTATGGGCGTAACAAAAGTATGTAGACGCCCTGGAATGGACTTGGGGTCAACTATAAACCTGCGTGTAAATTGGTGATAAATGAAGGATTTTCCAAAATCACAAAAAGGATAAAGGATAAAGCATTTGCCGTTGATCAATCCCTTTTTGGGATGCGGCACGCATTCTACTTCCATTTGTACATTCGTAGTGGCGTTTGAATGCGATGTGGCCTATACAATGACTTGCGGGGGCCAGCCGATGTACAAGTCAGTGTTTTTATCCTCCCAGACAAGTCTGGTACCAATTAACCGACCCCGGAAGGGATGGAAGGCTTGGTTGGCCCGGGCGACTCACGACCCAGGATTTGATCCCCGGACCGCTCGCGTGGTGAGCGTGTCACTT
>MU906602.1:0-10010 GCA_036418205.1 Ostertagia ostertagi | reverse complement strand
ATATAAATTATTAGCGATTCGCCTATATTACAAGTGGGAATAGCTAGCGAGGAGCATCTAACACTGTGCGCGCCATTCGCAAAAGATCGCCCCTTGTACTCGTAGCGCACGCGTCAGGCGCATTCGTGCCAAACAGAGGTGATATTCGTGTTCAGCGCGTCAAAATGCCCCTTTCCACAACTTTTGGTCCAAATCTGAAATTTGTGCCTAACTTTGAAAATGTGGGCAGTCACCGTTGGTCATTTGCACATGGCGCGCACACTGATCGCTATCTCCTCGCACTAGTAATAACAGGCAAGTGCTGATGACTTAGCATAGATGAGGATCTCCTTAACAATGTCCTCAGGAAAAGCAAAAGTCAAAACTCGCCGAAAATTCGATCCTCACGACCTCTTTCCCGTCGGCTTGGGCCGCTGCCACTGCACTATCTCGCTTCATAACTACGTTCAGAGAATCGTTCCGCAGATTTGGAGAGCAGATTTCGAGATCAGCGTCCAAAAACACATCTAGTGGTGTATGTCTCGTTACAAATGGCCACTTCGACCTGGTATCTTCCTTCTTCTTCTTCTCCCTAGCGTTAGTCCCGCGCAGTCGCAGGGTCCGCTGTCTTTGTCAGTCGTCGCCACTTCGCTCTGTCTAGGGCATCTTCTGTGGCCGTGATTTCACTTAGGTCCTTCTTGATCACGTCCTTCCACCTCTTCTTTGGGGCTCCTCGCGGTCGCTTGCCTTGCACTTCGAAGTCCATCGCTGTTCTTATCGGATGTCCTGTGGCCTCCTTAGCACATGCCCATACCATCGCAGTCGCTGTTCCCTCACCTTCAGCTGGACAGGGGCAGTCTGCATGACCGCTCTGACATCCTCGTTCCTGACCCTATCCAGTCGCGTCCAGCCGCAGGCCCACCTCAGCATCCTCATCTCAGCGGAGTGAAGCTGCCTTTCGTGATTCTTGTTCAGGGGCCAGCACTCGCTGCCGTAGAGCATCGCAGGCCTTACCACTGTTCGGTACACCTTCCCTTTGAGCGCTCTGGAGCACCTTCGGTCGCAGAGGATTCCAGTGGACTCCCTCCATTTCATCCATGCCGCGTTGATCCTCCCCTTTACTGCCTGGTCCACACTGCCGTCGGCCGCCAGATCACTCCCAAGGTATCGGAAGTCCTCCACTCTTTCGATGCTTTCACCATGCCGTCCACGATCGGCTCTGCACCCTCTTCGGAGCTCAGGAACTTGGTCTTCTTGACATTCAGCCGTAGCCCGCCTTCTGCCAGGACCTTCTGCCATTGCTGCACCTTGGCCTGTAGTTCCTCTCTACTATCCGCTATCAGGGCGATGTCGTCTGCGTAGAGGATGGTCTTTAGCGGTCCTTCCATGAGGCCCTTTCACCAGGACATCTAGTGTCAGGAGGAAGAGGAACGGGCTCAGAGCTGACCCTTGGTGCACCCCAACCGTGATGTCCACTTCCTTCGTTAGGCCGTGTGGGGTGCGTATAGCTGCCTTCGCCCCATCGTACATGTCCTTCACCAGCGAGATCAGGTGTTCTGGCACGTTCCGTTCCCTAAGCGCTCTCCATAGTACCGCTCGTGGTAGCCGGTCGAACGCCTTCTCCAGGTCGAGGAAGGCTAGGTAGCAGGGTCGGCGCTTTTCTCGATACTTCTCCATCACTTGCCTTGCGATGAAGATGGCATCCGTTGTAGACCTTTCGGGCATGAACCCGAACTGTTCCTGGGAGATCGGGACCAGCTCCCGCAGTTTCGAGTCGACCAGTCGCTCGTACAGCTTCATTGTATGAGTCAGTCAACTTGATCCCGCGGTAGTTGGAGCAGTCCATCGCGTCACCCTTCTGCTTGAAGATGGGGACGATAGTGCTTGTTCTCCAGGCATCTGGCATCCTTCCTTCCGCAGTTATGTTGTTGAGGAATCGTGTGAGCCATCTTATCCCGTACTCACCGAGCGCCTTCCATGCCTCGATTGGCACCCCATCTGGACCAACCGCCTTCCCAATCTTCATCCTCCCAAGTGCACACCTAACCTCATCCTCAGTCCAGAGTGCGATGGGACCAGCTGTGGCCTCTGCCCGTGAGTTGTTCTCGTGGGGGAACTCCTCGTTCAGAAGTGCACTGTAGTACTCTTCCCACCTCCTCTTGACTTCGGCTGGCTTCCTTAGGATGACACCATCTCTGCCTTTCACACTTTTCACCACCCTGATGTCTTGGTAGCCCGATGCCGGGCTTTGGCCAGTCTGAAGACGAACTTCTCTGCGTTTCTGCTTTCCAACTTCTCGTACAAGGCGTCCATTCTCCGTGTTCTTCGCCTTGGCGACGGCAGCCTTAGCGAGCCTCTTGCAACTCTTGTAGGTAGCGAGGTCTTCGGGGCTCCGGGTCTTCTGCCAGCGCTTGTATGCTTCCTTCTTCTGCTTCACGACTCGCTGGACCTCCTCGTTCCAGAACCACGCTGCCTTGTCTCCTCTGATTCCACCTCGGGTCTCGCCCAGTACCTCCTTGGCACATCGCAGGATGGTCTCAGCCGTCTTGCTCCATGTCCGCTGTATTGGCCCGTTAGGATTTGGGAGACCAACTTCCATTATCCTTCGTTTGAGGTCATCTTTCTCCGCTTGGTGCAACTTCCACCACCGGATTCTCCTCTCGGTTCTTACCCTTGTCTTCTTGGGGAGGTCCTATGGCAATGTCTGCCAGGAGGGGCCTGTGCTGCGGAGCCAGTTCCTCGCCAGGGAGTACCTTGATGTTTTACCGATCTCAGGGATGATCTTCTTACGAGCACATGGTCGATTTCCGTATGTCGTCCCCCACTGCTGTAGGTCACCTTCTGAGTCTCCCTTTTCGCGAAGAACGTGCTGCAGATTGCCAGATCGTGGGCCGTAGCCAGGTCCAGGACCCTCTCTCCCTCGGCGTTCCTCACTCCTATCCCTCTACCTCCGTGCACCCTTTCCCGGCCTCTTCCTGTCACTGCCGACGTGGCCATTCAGATCACCTGCTATGGTCAGGTAATCGCCTTCCGGAACCGTTCTTATGGCTTCGTCCAGGCTCAGATAGAACTCGTCCTTATCACTTTCGGGGCATCCGGCTTGCGGTGCGTACACGGAGAGTATGGTCCAGTACCCCTCCTTCGTGTCTATCCTCACAGCCATGATCCGATCGCTGATCCTGTTCACAGCGGAGACATAGTCCTTGAGCGACTCCGCTACCGCTATGGCCACACCGTTCCGCTTGGTGTCTTCTCCATTGTAGTAGAGTTTGACACCTTCCCCGATTTCCCTGGCCTTAGCACCTTTCCATCGCGTCTCCTGAAGGCATAGGACTTGGATATTCCTGCGCGTCATCAGATCAGCAACCTCTCGGGACTTCCCAGTTAGCGATCCTACGTTCAGAGTCCCTATTCGAACTAGCTTCTTTGGCCGAGGCCGTTCACTCCTCGGTAGCCCTCGCATACTGACCACAGAACTCGGGCGGGGGTTCTGCGCGCCACTTCCGGGTGACGTCCTAGCTTTATCACTGATTCTTTTTCGACTTTTAGACATGTTTGGTGTGACTGGGGTGTTCATCAGCCGGCCTGTCAACCTGGGCCTGACGCTGGTACTAGAACCATTTTTGCAATTTTGCAAGGCATGGTTAAGCCTCGGCAGGGATCGAACTCGCGGTTTTTCAGAGGTGCAGACATGAGTCTAACCTCTTAACCACTCGGCTATCCCTGCCTCCACCTGGGATCCTTTCCTTGTTAGATAAGCTACCTGACTGCAGCACTTATATCCACCTCGTGGATTGAAGCCTCGAGAATGCTCTACCATTTGTTAGTCATAAATGTTACCTATGAATTTTTCAGAAAAAAAGAAAATTTCAGAAAGAGTGTTGCAGAACTTTCTTTCCAACCTAATATTTCTGTGATGCCTATGAACATAAATTTGGCATAGAACGTCGCAATCAGTGGGAGGAAAGCCACCTATTTACAAAAGAAGGTAAAGTTGCTTAAATTGCAGCTTGAGACTTTTGAAACTAAGTTTAACTCGTTCAATGAACACGGTATACGAAGCAACTGACCATAATGTGCAGGAGCCTAAGAGTACAAAAAAATTGGAAAAAATGAAATTAAGGAAAATAATTGATCCTCTTGAGATATGCGAGACTTTCTGCTTGTTTCCAAAATTACAAAAGCACTTGAACCAGGGTCAGTCGTCCGTTCGCCCTATTCGAACCAGGGAGTCGCATTTGTGATCTCGGGAAGGGGGAGGTCGCATTTTGGGGTTGAGCAAGGTTATCGTAGTGGGAACGAAGGTAGATGAAGGTAGTTTCAAAGGGGTTTCAAGGGTCTAATTCTGACGAGTGGAAAATATCACGAAGTAGCAAAATTGATGAACATGTCCGCTTCAAGCTAGTGGAATTAGGTGAAACTTCGCTCATTGTACCAATTTGCCACTTTTACCCCTCCTCCTGCCCCGCTTGAAGGCCCGTTTTGGAGAAGAAAAAGTGGCGAGTTTCGGCTTGTGTCGACCGCGTCCTCGAAGCAAATTTTACTTTAGAAACAGCCATGATGGTAAGGTTGGTGGTCGGAGAAGGGGGAAGAGATGTCGTATTGAGAGAGCTTCTAAGACTGATCGTGGCTGGGGAAGGGGTCGCAAAATCGTAAAACTTCGAAAAGTGTGCAATGTGACAGTTGACCATGATTTGAACGCGCAACTCTCGTTCATGATGACGAGAGGGACTTAGCAACATTTGAATCGAGGTAGCAATTCTACCACATGCAGTTGTTACCATTAACCTCAACAGCAGTTGGCATCATGTGGTTCTGCCAGTTACGTTGTGTGACTTCTACTTCTCTTCCACCCTTACTCCACATCTCCCTAACCTCGCCATCTGGTCTTTCCCAATTCAGTTCAGGTGAACACAGTGGGATGAAAAAGTGACCCTTAGGCAAAAAAGGCAGCCTCTAACCATGGTCAGAGCTCAGAAATGACAGGATTGAGTGCGGTGCCTTGTAATATGAAGTTATTTGGAATTAATCCTGCTCTGAGCAGTTCATCTCTCTTAGCTGCTACGAAAATGTAGTGCCATATTTTTTCGCCAAAGATCGCGCCTGCAAAAAAAGTTCTCATTTTTGGTCATTCCTCAATATTGTTAGACTAACCATCTCTGAAAACTGTATCGTATCAATATGTCTACCAACATCATAGGTTGCTTGGTAATGTGTGTATCCTCGTGCCTGTTACTGATGAGCAACTCCATCTTGAAAAAGGGTTGATTTCACTATACGACTGTTTTCTGTCTGAGCTTTTTAGCCAGCACTTGAAATGGATTGTACTGATGTTGTACCAAATAATCCTTTATCCTAGCTTACGCAGCGAACTTTCCAAAGCTTTACCCCCCCCCCCCCCCCTCCTCTTTCCTTCGTGAGAGAGATCGCAGAGTTCAAAGGCACTCTGCCTGATGGACGCGACCGAGGAACTGAAAAGCGACTGAATCGCGGGGTTATAGAGAATAATGGCAGCATCAGCAAAAAGATAAGGGTGGGCCGGACACGTCATGCGATTTTGCGATGACCGTTGGACCAGAGCGGTTACCGACTGGATCCCTCGGGACGTCAAACGAACACCTGGACGACCGCCGGCCCGATGGTCAGACTTCTTCACGAAAGCTCTGAACGAAAGGAAATGAGGACTTCGTGTCCCTCGAGCGAGGAGGGTCACTGGACAACTCTGCACCCGCGACAACCAGACAGAGCGGACCAGGAGACGTGCCAATCGAGCGAATCGACGATCAAAGGGGACGACAGGTGATACAGGTGCTCAGCAAAAAAGATACAAGTGCTCAGCAAAAACTAGCAAAATATTATCGCGTCATCAATAATACCGAGCGAAGGGCCAAACTTTAATCTGCTAGTATCTATATATCTTTGCTGAGAATCGCCTCACCTATAATTGACGAATGAGACTCCCTCCGCGCAGGACCGAATGCTTTGCCCAAAATTCGGCACCCTCATGTTACACTAGCAAGGTGTCATTATGAGGACGCCGAATCGCAAGCCTTATGATGTAGAACCACAAATAAAGCAGCATAGAAACGGAGGTGTGTCGAATAGTCGAATATGAGACTGGCCAGATCTTGTTAACACTAAACTTGCACTTTGTGCAGGATCGTCAGCTGAAATCCGATACCGAACTTTCAGCGCATTTTTGACGGAATTCATCAGCGCAATCTTATTGGCCGACGGCGAAGTTTTTTTAGGAAGAAAGAGGAGAAGTTTCGCATAATTGGGATATTAGTCAGCCTCTTTTCATTATCAGCTCAGGCTATAGCCCTAAGGCCTTGAAAAATACGGCATATCATGTTTCTATTCTCATGTTTTTCATATAAATCGGTTTCGATGCAAATATTCTGGAGGCCGAATCACCACTGAAGTCGGCTCGTCAAGCTCTCAAATGGTGGCCCATGAAGCTTCAGAAAAGCATTATCAGGATCACGCCATGCACTCGAGGACCATGCTGTGAGCTTATAAATGAACATATATGCCGCGCATACAATGCAATTCATGCACGCTAGCCAATCAGCAGGAGAAAGTGTCAAACATTTGTTCCAAAACGCGGTCGTCTCCTCACTGTCACTCAATTCCCTTCATAGGTCAGGTCACAGGAGCTACGCGACGATTGAAGGCCAATATTAAGCTTATAAGCTTAGGCCTACTTTTGCTACGTTACAGTAAAAGACATCCTAATCAGAGCCTCACCTGACGAGAGGAACTGAATGTAGCACCCGGGTTTTCCTTGCCCCTGGTCGATTTTAGTGGAGTTCACTCGTCGCTGCGCACGACGTGAGACCATTTTTCGCATCACTTACGGATGTTGTACGGACTTACTTAGTGTTCTCCTGAGCGTTCTACACGAATACCGGGACGCACAGACGATTAAAAGCGGCCGCCTGACTCGGGTTCAAATCCCGAGGAAGAAGGTGAGAGCCCTGGGAATGAGCTTTGAAGGGGGAAGGACTTCGAGGTGGTGAGCCAACTACACTGTAGCAAAAGCTTAAATGTGTGAGATCACAGT
Organism: Ostertagia ostertagi; assembly: GCA_036418205.1. Taxonomy (NCBI): domain Eukaryota; kingdom Metazoa; phylum Nematoda; class Chromadorea; order Rhabditida; family Trichostrongylidae; genus Ostertagia; species Ostertagia ostertagi. The sequence goes on along the minus strand of MU906602.1, from coordinate 2,965 downwards.
GGTCATCAGCCGCCGATAAGGCGAAGAGCGCAGACGAGAGCATCGGATTGAGGTGGAGTTCAAGTAGTCCGTTGACCGTTGAAGTATTAGTTGGGCTGTCTGCCAACTACGGCGGAAGCCCATCCAATGTTGAACATGTCATGACCCCAGGTCATGATATTGCTAAGCCCCGCCCTCGACTCCGAGGATAAATAGTGACCGCGAGCGAAGAAGAGGCTTCTGCTGCCTCCGCTGTTAGTAGCGGCTATCGCTGTAGTTGCGGGCATAGCTCGCAAGAGCTCGAAGTCGCGCGGAGTCAAGTCGCCCCGCTGACACTGGGCGGTCCGGTCATTCAGCCCTGTCCTCGAGAAATCGTAGGAGTACGATCTGGAGACATAGTTGTCGCTTCTCTTGCTTTCAAATCGAGAGGAAGGGAAGCTGCTGAAAGAGACGGCCGGCGGACCCGCAAGGAACGTTAATTAATCGGTGAGAGGTGAATCCCAATAAAATCAAATTCAATAGATACTCAATTTCAATCTCAAGTCAATAAATCGATCAATGCGTAGTTTGAACCGTTGTTTTTATAATGATGAGATTGTTAATTATAATCTACGTCTATAAAGGTATAAACTAGTGTTCTGTACCTGTAGATAAAGTTAGAACCACCAACAATTATATTTGGGATTGATGCCCCCAAAACAAACATATCCAGTCAGTTCTCGAAATAGCAGGCGTGTGCTTGGCGCATTCCGGAACAAAGATTTTCAGTGTGTCGATGCGCCGTTCTATAGTGCGGAGTCCAACGCTGTTTTCAGCTTCTAGAATTCTTGACTCTGAACCGACCTACACGAAAAAATCAGAGAACCTCGAATTCGCGACAGTTGCGAGAATTTCGAGGTTCTGGAGCGAATACTGTAATTAATAAAGCGAAAGCAAGATTGCCTACTGAAATCTGACACTGAACCCACGCTGCCACTATTCTTACGTTCACGTTTATCTCATGTACTCGTGTTTTTTGAGTGGTACACCCTAACACATACTTGTTAGCCGGCGTTCTATATTTATATATGCTTTTTTGGAAATTCGGTGTAACCGTGAACGCGCCGTGAGTACGTCGATGGAGTTGTCTGCAACTGCAACTTTTTGGGGGGGGGGGGGTGGTGATTCCATTCGTCAGTTGAATATGCTCTGCGGTCGATAAACACATTTTCAGCGTTTTCGCACATATACCTAAGAGAATTTTTGGAAAACTCTCAAAAAATCGAGATATTCGCGATTCTGCCGACGGTAACATTAAGCTTAGCCCATAACTAGGAATCGCTTTTACATTATTGGCAGTGAAAGAATCCTTCAAAAAAGGTTTTAGCATGGCGAAGCATAAATTATCGCAAACAAAGCACCCTACTATGCCGTTCTGGATTTAAGCCGGTTGCGTTTACAACTTGATTCCGCGTAGCATATTAACGTAGCTTTTTCGAAACCTACTCTGTATTTAAGAGCTTCATTTTCCCTGAGCCCAGTTAGGGTCTTTCGAACGTCGGAATAGCAAAGATTCAACCAGACAAAGGCCGATATCACGCTCTCTTAAACCTGATGAACAGCTGTCACACTAAGTTAGCTTTTTAAATAGAGAATGACCCACAGACCAGCCACCGAACCATTCTTCGTTTCGATGCTTCACTAGGTCATGTGACCTCAAGAACCGAATTTGAATCTCTCTTAACCCTTTGACGACAATGCGGATTTGCACGTAGCGTGCTCGTGGGACCACGCCTCTTTTTGGCGCGCCCAACTCTCGCTCAAAATGGGGACAAAATTGTCCCTAAAAGCAGTTTTTCTATCAAAATTTTGACCATGACAATAAAAAAATATTTCAAAACAAAATATGACTGCAGACTTAAACTCTATGATCATGTATTGTTGGAATTAGAAGTGGAAGTTGGGAAAGAAATCTCGGATTCCGAAAAGATGGTGTTAGAAAACTCTAGAAATTAAAATGTAGACATACGAAGTTTTTCGGAATTAGTTCAAACTCCTCCTTGTGTCTTAAGACTGTGAAAAGACGTAGAGGTCCTGATCTGTAATTCACCTTAAGCTTAATAATGTAAAACACTAGTTAATACATCGCCGAGCGAAGTGCCATATCCTAAAATTTCATATAAATTAGCTAGTAACAAACATTTCTGCAAAATATGCTAAACATAGGCGTAACGGAGCTTGCTTATAATTACTGATATGTTGAAAATGTTTTAAATGGGTAAAGAAGAAAATTTTAGGGTGGCACCCACCGGTGGGTGCCATTGTCGCCAAAGGGTTAATCAGAGAGAAGTTATGCTGTTCTGACGAGAGGGAAAACCAAGCGTCCAGTTCCTCTTTGCGTAGAAGAGTCCTCGACAGAAATGGTGGTGTACGTTTGAATGAACATTCACTTCAGAGAAATAATTAAAAAATCAATATCGAAAAATAGCCAGAGTGAATCACTAATTACGGGATAATCTAATACGCGTCCAATTTCTACAGCTTCTTTTAATATGTGATGCGTTGAGGAATTACACCGTCCTTTAAAGGACGAATTCACGATGAAAAAGCAACCCATTTCAAATTAACCTAGGGATGGTGAGTGGTACACGAAAGAAGGAAGAACCATGAGAAACGGCCCAGAACCCGAGAAATGGTACCCCTTCCTTGCCCGTTGATTTGCATTGATGCGACTCTCATCGCTGTGCCCTCTTCAACACTACGCTCTCTCAGCTATCTAATCACTCGCCACGTATTGAACTACGGCGAGTGATCAGATGATCGGTGGGCGGAGATCGCCGGACCCGCCAGCTTTGAGGCATGATAGGTCGCCGAGGTCAAATTTTTCCATGCGAATTGCGCGTCAGTTCGCACCCTCAGGAGGTCCGTGGGTCCCTCAACTAGGTCAGTTTCCCTTTCTTCGACCTTCATTCTAATCGTGAATTCCTCTTTAATGATCAACTATGCG
>MU906552.1:0-10804 GCA_036418205.1 Ostertagia ostertagi | reverse complement strand
TGAGTTTGTAGGAGGGGGGTCGTACCCGTTTCATTAGTCGCTTGAAATCACATGTGAGTTTGAGGTGAAACTGAAGTTTTTATGGGTAGGTAGGCTGGGTGAGTTGAGGGGCGCAGGAAAAAATTTGCCGTTTCAGCGCCATATACCCCCCGCTCGACGGCATTTTTGGAGGAAAAAGTGGGCGGAGTTTGGTGGGTTGAGTGGTATCAGATTGAGTGGTATCAGAATTAAATACTATAGAGAGGATGATGGTGGTCGAGGTGTGGAAAAGGGGGTCGTATCAAATCCACCTTGGGGGAGGGGGGTCGTAAAAATTTTTCAAAAAGTAACAACGATAGGTTGACCCTGCTTCAGGGTCAGATCTCAAATCGGATCCTGCTCAGATCATTCAACCTCCTGAAGTCGATGAGTTAGCCCCAAGATCCTCAGTTAGGCTTGAGCAGCGACTTTTCCCTCGAGTTATTGCAGGGATCAAATCGCGTTACTGCAATTATGAGTAGGTGAATCTTGCGTCCAGCAGAGGGATTGTCAATGCCGAGGATTTTTTCCAACTGCAGAGATGAATACAAGAGAGTGAATATTGTAGAGCAACCTTGGATCAACTCAACGAAATTGGGCGATCAGCTCTGAGAAAGGCGACCTTAAATGGGGCAAGAGTAAAGTGGCAGCATACATCACATTTTTTATCTGGAAACCACGCAGACAGGATGTTTTACTAATGAATTGAAATCGGTGACTGTAACAAATGCTCTGATTCGTATAATTTTGTTACAGACTGGAATTAAAATCATGGCTATTCGCTAAACTGTGCAACTGTATGAGGAACCCGTTGCAAATCTAGCAAAGCGATTGGGACAAACGTAACAGCGATCCGGACGTGTGCCTAGCACTTTCTACTTTTTGTTTTCCCCTTATATTATGAGAAAACATGAATCCATACATACAGTTAGGGTACTAGCTTGAGGAGTAGCTAACTACAATCGTAGTTCGGGAAAAGTGTAGCGTGGCATTGTCCAAATATTATTTACGAGGCGTATGTGTATGATATGTTGAATCGTCCTCGGCTTCTGAGTAGAACCTTTTGCGTACGCTATAAAAGATGATTTTCGTTCGATCAGGAAGATTTGCGACTGATTTGACTGGAATAGTCCTATTCGTGAATGAGGTAATTAACTTCGCAACTACAGAAGCAGGCTACTGAAAACAAATGGCAGCACTGGTAAGGTTTGTTGACTTGCACCAATTCCGACAAATGAATGCATGCCTACTCTTGGTAGTCACTTGTGTCTACGTCTAGTTCGTCCTCCGTGCTCTCTAGTCCACAAGTTCTGAACTCTCAGCGACTAACCTAGTCATATAACTTGCTGCCCTCTCGAAAACAGTGGCTCATTTTCCCAGCTTTTCCAGCACTATTTTTTCCTTCGAGCGCGATAACACAATCATACCAGAAAGATCACAGAATGCACCTTTCAAGTTGATGAGCGTGAAAAGGTTTCCGCCCTCGGAGGAAGTGATGACAGTGGTTATATAATGATCTGTTTTTCGTTGTCTTTGTAATGCCCTGAGCTGCCACGGAGGCATACCGCATCACCGAAGCTTACAACTCTTTGTTCTTCCGTGGTGAGAGATGGGTTCATGCGTTGCCGTCAGCGTCTTCAGAATTAGATTGATGAAAGTCAGTTTGTTAGGACTTTCTGTTTTTTGAGTTTACGGTGCTGACAGTTTTGCTGCAGCAGTCGTAATCCTCTCTCTAGGCACGGCAACATATAGAGCTGAATCCGCGCAATGTTCTGTTCATTTAATTTTTAGTTTCTTTTCTTTCACCATTATTTGCCTTAATTGCTTGGTAGTGATCATGCCAGTTTAACTATTTCTTTGTTGCGAATTTGTTCTCAGCGCCTGATAAGGAGTTCTTCAGACCACTGATTAACCCTCCTCAGTTCGACGGGAGACGAGGGATCAGGTCACCATAGCTGCGCGACCACTGAAGCCTATGGTTAAGCTTGGATCTAGACTTCTTACCAGGAAGGTCTTTCAGGGCGTGCCAAGCTTTTTGAAAACGGTCTTTTGCATGATATAGGGGCACATGCGGGAACCACAGAACCATGTTTAATTTTTCCTGAACGGCCCTCTGAATACCAGAAAAGGGGGTCCCTAGTTCGATTCCTCGTGGTGACAAATTTTTGCATTTCGAGTTGACGTTCCAAAATTCGCGCAAAATGGAGTTAGCATGAATAATTAGTACCATATTCATGATTAGGACCGTCAGTAACCCTTACAAATAGACTTTGATTAAAAACTGGTGAAAAAGGTGTGACACCACAGTGGGGCTGCTTGGTGTCACACCTCTTACACCAATTTTTAAGTCAAAGTTTTAATAATACATATATTAGGTCATCTCATTCAAACATGTCCACGGTTTTATTCGAATAAAATGAACAGCAGGAAAGATAAAAAGCTAATACTTTGGTGTGAAGTCAAGCAGATCTTGTCGTTGTTAACGACCCGATCCCAGCGTCTAGAAAACACTGGACACCGCGCAGCTTCTTCATTTCAACAAGTATAGACAAGATGCTTTTGATGTCAGTATAGATGATCAACGAATTGTCGTAGCGCTTCCGAACGAGTAGGGCGTTCAGTTCGATAAAACAGCAACATGAGTCGCACGGCTGCATGGTGAAATACTCGATAAGGCCCAAACGTTGATCAACAACACATAACCGAAGAAATCCCGTGAGCAATATGAGCTATGTAGGGTCTGGTATCGACATAGGTGATGATATCGTTATTGTAGTTTTATACTGCTATTCCTTTGTCAATTTGTTCGCTAAGAAACAAGCCATAAACTTGAGAAACGCCAGGTTTTTTCCCGACAGAGCCATTTAAGAGGCACACCTCAGAAATCCATCGCCATAATAATCATCCACGTGAACCCACGTGACTTCTCGTGATCCAATTCGGGCAGTTCCTCATTCGCGTTAATCCAAAGTTGACACTTCTGACTTTGGCCTCAGCGTACAATTACACACAAATTTCGTTTATGAGCAGGGTCCAGTTTGATAGTCTTAAATGCCGTTATCGGCAGAGAAAATCATTGCTACAGACACCAATTCGATTCTGGACTCTCTGCATCTGGGAGTAAATGGATATCCAAAAACATGTTCTGTGGACCATCCCCAATTTTTGGGCACAATTTGCGTAACAGGTGCAGCTAGACTGCAAGTCTCGTGGGCAAACATCGCAAAGGTTCAACATCTGTGATGCGCCATTTGAAACCTCATTTCATCCACCCGCTCTTCTTGGGCAAGGTGGACAATATGAACGCGTCCTCAACCACAACTCGCTTCCGTTCTCCCTTCTTTGAGCTCTCACACCATATCTTCAACGTAGCACTTCGAGAACACTGTATCACGCGTAAGTTGAGCCAGCACACACAGAATTCGAGTTGCGAATTTACGTGTGTCACCAGTCATCTGGAAATTCCACCTCGATTTGGGTCACTATGAATTCTTTTATGTGTTTAAGTGTTTCCTCCTGCAGCACTATAAACTAAATTAGGGTATACCGTAGCTGGGTGTGCTAGCTTAAAAGCAAAAGCAAGTAGAATGCTCTAGCTCTTTTACTTTTCCCACCATTTCTCTAGATGTCTGGACATGTTTGAATGAGTTGTAATATTACTACTCGTCTAATACTTTTTCAAAGCTTTGAATGCGGTATACTCGAGGAGCAAGCTGGCATGACTTTCTTTTTCTAGCTTTAAATAGACCTGAAAGTGGCGGGAATCAGTTCAAGATATCAACGATGCTTTGGGCCTAGATTTGCAATAAATGTGCTCAGAAGCAGTAGTTAAAAAATTTATTGTAAGGAAGGCGAGAGCCTTGAATATGATGAGAGTAGTGGTCGGATATCGGACGTGCCACCGATTAGCCAAAAGTTCTGATTAAAGCACTCGTGCGTAAGACCATAGAGGTTCTGCCCAACCTGGGCGTATATGGTTTGTACAGCCAAGCTATACGGAAGAAACTGGAAAGTGCAAAAAATTTGATAGGGGCGTGCCGACTCGCGAACAACTGCACATTTGAAATGGGTCCCGTCCATCAAATTGTCGCTTGTTTTATGTGATAAAAGCGACTCGTTTCTCTACAGATTTGCGACGTACAATAAAGAGCAGATTCTTCTCTATAGTCACGAAAGTTTGCTGAATAGATCGACGGCGATGAAGCTCTACAAACTTTGCAGAATTTAAACTGTGCTGGAGGAGGGTTGTGGCAGCTTTCATGGGGTCAGCGGCTGGCCATGTTCTTCAGTATCAGATGGAACTGTTACAGTGGAGAATCAATCTTTATATTAAGTCAAAAATCATCAAAAACTCTAAGGCATGGGTCCAGCATTCCTCATTATAAAGGAACGCACACATCCCTGAAAGGTGTCTTGAACGCACATCGCACGGCCAACCCTTCACAAGTTGTACCAGCTGAACTTCAGAGTGGTTCTGCGAACATCTTACTTAGTAGACCCTTTGAACTATCTACTGTCAAATTTCTGACGATCTCGATAGCTTCCTTGAAGAGAAATACATCAAAACCCAACATGATGCTAAAACGACCTTCCCTCAGTTCATCGCCTCCAGAGGTCCAGCATTCCAAACAAACGTACCCAGTTGAACGGCTTCTTATAGAAAAAGATTCGCGCTTTCGAATGGTTTTTTTACAACTCGAAAGGTTTAGTCTAAGCCGAGATACGTGCATTTAAAATTAGGGGTTGGAAAACGACAGAACTTTCTGAAACACCTAATATTTTACCCTCGTAATAGCTCTTTGGATCCAGTGAAGCATTTAGGTGCAATTTATCATCAAACTCTGAGAAGAATTATAACTGTAACCTACGACATATACGCGTCAATAATCATACCAGCCACCTATCATTTGTTTGAACTCCAACTTTATAGATTTCTGCAAGACTGTGCAGATAAAAAATGCGTCAAATTCGATGGCGAATTCTGATATCAACGCAAAAATTCATGTCGGGAAATTTTGTGCTCATTTTTTTTAGTGATCGATTTTCCTACTTTCAGAACTGACACTGCTTTCTACACGCTCAGTCTGGAGATCAGCTACTGATCGTACTCTCACTCCATGGGACGATCGGGGGAGCCTGTCCGATACAATGGTCGGTAATTATAGTGAGTTTGTATGGGATCATAAAAACACTTGTACATACACCGGCTGGTTTGTCCCATTTCACTGTAAAGGCCAAATCGCATTTGGCATTTATGCCAATACCATTCTATTGAACATCACCTGTGGACTAGACCCCTCAGCGTACAAAGGTGTGGTCGAGAACGCTCTTCAATGACATTTCATCAGACGTCATCGAAACCGCGCCCCATCCGAAACCGTGATCACTGTCTTCAAGTTCACCGTGGCGTATCCAGGCAAAACGATTGATTATGCTTATTACTTCTACACTTTGTCCGCCCGATGTTCGAATATCGCTTTTCAAGTTATAATCAACCTAAGGGATACAATGCTTTTGCGGTCTGCCGTGGTAGATTCACCCAATTTACATTCCACGAGCAATTCAGGCACACGCTTGTTACATATTGAGTTCGTAATTGCATGCGTAGAAATTCATTACATTTCAAATATACGCTTATTGGCCCTTCATTTTTGCACCGTTCTCAAATGAAACGATCTAAAAAATCTTTATACAAAGCGCAAATATGCGCGGTTATTGGCAGCGTTTACTTTCAAAATTGGCAGAGACCTCAATGGTACGCTCATCCCCGAGTGTAGACAGGCGGGCAAGCGTTGATGTCGCGACTCTTCGGCCTGGAGGTGCGCCGAGCAGAATACTAAGTCTAGCCTACCCGCAATCCACTCCTGATCTGCAACCCGCTTCGCACAGGGTCACAGCGCTGCGCGCTGAGGGACCTCTATCGGAACTAACGCAAGTGCACTGCTCATCACAACAGGTGGCAGCGGCGGCACAAGAAGGTCCCGACAGGAGTGTTCCTTCAAAACGTTCAATCGGTCATCTCATGGACGATTTGAAGAAAAGTATAAACCTTACTGAATGGGGGGCTGTATTGTACCCGTAATTGCTGCAAGGTTTAGCTATTCAGATTATATAATAAAAGAAGAGAATTAAGAGATCGAAAAAAGGGTAGGTGCCTGAAAGTATTAGGTTGTTCGGAAAGTAATGTGGGTTTTGAGATGCCTTGCATACGTGAATATTTTATAGTGAAACTTCCTTTGAGACCTGAAGCAAGTCAGCAAGCAGCTAGGACACAAAAGGTATATTAAAATATGTGGCTCTTGGAAGACCAATGGAAATGTGAAGAAGGGGGGAAATGTGACTTCAGCAGGGCTGACTGGGATCGCAGCGATACCTTCTTCCCAAGGTCGCTCGGCGGTTCTACGTAACAATAGCACTACACTGGTGTGCAAAACTTAAGGACGGAAGTAACTTTCACATGATATCTCACTGCTAGTTAACCTAGGTGGACCAAATTTGGCACATATATAGAAGTAAATGTTGCGGTACAGTGCAGAGAGTTACTAACAGAAAAGCGCAAAGGGGCGATTGGAAAAGACATTTTTCTGCAAATACCCTGTCTGAAGCGGTCGATAGGTGAGGCTTCTCCAACTCATGGTAGACATTCAAAAGAGAGGAGCTGGTTCTTGATGGGGTGTATGAACACTACGGACTGCAAAGTATGCTCTGCTACGTGTTCCCATACAGGCCGTAAGATTAGTTAAGAGTACCTGCTGCTGCGGTTGTTCGTGACCCACAACCTCCTCTTCTTGGGACAGCAGTGGCTGCGGTCCACATTGCTTCTCATGCACAAAAAACAATGCTGTGGTTGACACAAAACTCCTGGACACAACTTCCTTTTTTCAGTTTCCCAATGATTCTTCCTCGCGTAAAGTCACCCTAGTGTTGTCTCTGAGACTTGATGTAATCAAGAACACCACTACATTCCACAGTCACTTCTCCCTGCTTAGTTCACCCCTCTTGTCCTGCCCCACGATACCCATCGTTCTGGGTGGCCACCCCATTTAGGCTCCAGATTGAAGCCGGATGCAAGACATATGAGGCCCACTTCGGTGCCCATGACTGTAGGGCTTCTAGCATTATGCCCGTACAGTTTCATCCAATTCCATCTAATTGTTAATAAGTTAGGACAATTTATCTATCTGGTCCTTAAGTTTTGCACACCAGTGTAGTATTCGTATACCATTTCAATTCTACAATGAAAAACAAGCCATCACACATTACAGAAGCCACATCTCTAATAGTTTGACCGCGATGAATCTTCTACAATTTCTCTAGGGTCGAAATTGTAGAAGATTAAGGTTGAGCTTTCATGTTCATTTTGAGTTTCCAACATTCGCAGCCTCCACCGGGCTGATCCAATCCAACTCTGGAAACCATTTGGATTTAACACATAAACATCGAAATCTTTACCCGAGAGAAGTCAACAAAACCTCCTTCAGCGCTCAGCCACACGTCCCATAAACAACCTCGAAGTATTGAACAGGGCTGGCGTATGAAGCGTTGAATGCACAAGGTTCCTCACTAGACATCCCCTCACCGGTACCCTCTTTCCAACCACTTCTTGAGTGAGAAGTGCTTCACTTCAAACTGATGTGAAAATGACGCTCGACGATATCGCCTGCTCCACCAATAGTTTTTGCTGTGACAAAAAAATATTTAATTTCAGTGGAAATTTCAAAATTTCATTGCCTCTTCGAAAATGGAGGTGGAGAACCCGCATTAATTTCCAAACAACCTGATAGAAATCTCTGTGGATTACTATCATGTATTGGTCTACGCAAAAATTTGGAAATTCCTTCTTCATGAAAACTTCATGTCGCCTCGATTCCCTCCTGTGAGCGAGACAAAGCGCGCGTTTGACCACGGTCCACCTTCTCCATGTCTGTGACTGGCCATACATCAAGGATGAAAATCAAAATTAAATTATGTAAAAGACACAATAGTTAATACAGGGGCCATACCGATACCCTCCGGAAGGGAAGGGGTCATAAAAAATGTGGAATTTGCGCAGCGCATTAGACGGATAACAGAGGCCGCGGGACCGACTGTTACCGTAATCCCGAGAAGACGGGCGCAGGTGCGGTAGCGATTGCATCGCGGTTCAACGTCATTAGCACTGGAGCAACTAGAGCTAGGTTCGCGAATCTCGTTCAGCACTTCACTTCTCTACCCAAGGAAGTATGCGACTGAAATAGAGAGGTCATCACTTGGACAATATTGTGTTGCGTTGCTGTGCTTATTCAACACTCCCGCATCTCCAACTTCAGACGCACTTTTACAGCAACTGTATCCTGGGACTTGCCTACAAGATATGCGTTTGTTTGTTTTTCAATTGCTTTTGTGTAGATGTGAAAAATTGCTGTTTATTTCGCTACTTTCATTTCATCGAGCAATACAATCATTTCATGAATGTAATTCACGGGTGATACGGTTTGAAGGGTGAACCACGAAGTCCGTCACTGGAGGTTATTTCCTTTCTCCATCCTAAAAAGAGTTGGATTTGTGAGTTTCTGAGAGGCCGGCTACAAATAAGAAACAAGAAAGTTGTTCCCCCATCCGCCAAAGCCGCCCCAACCTCCCATAGGAGGAGGTGGAGGAGGTGGAGGTGGTGGAGGCAGCCTGAATCACAATTAAAGCAACAGTTCAGGGAGGGTCCGAAAATTTCAATGCCACTACTACTGAGGGATACACGAGCCCTAGTGAAGAACATATGCAGTGGAAATAATAAACGAACTTACCTCAGAAACTCAAAAACAGGGTGGAAAGTCCCTCAAACATGGGTGTTCTTGGGGATTTCCCCAATCCCGCCCCCTTGCCGGCCGTCATTGGACGCGTCGGCAATCGTGCTCGTTTTGGGACCACAGGGAAAATTGATTGAAAAATGGAGCGCGTTTACAGCGGGCACGTTCAGACAACTCGTCCAACGTGCGTCTTTATCCATTGCTGAGCGGCAGAGGGAGAGTACCTGTCTAAGACCCTCCCCGACGTTTTTTTCCAGTTTTTCATACATTAATCGTCTGGTTTTCATCTACAACTTCATTATTGGTGGTTTTTTCCCGCGAAACCGTTCCTGAACTGTTGCTTTAAGCAAGGATATATAAGGAGTGCAGCAGCGATTCATGGTTAATTTCTCAACTTCGCTATCGAACCCACCAAAACCTCCCCATTGCGCTGATGTCAAAAGAACGCAGACCAGCAGTAGTATAAGATGGAGCAGCTTCATTTGTAATCTGAAAATAATAAATATCACTCCGCAATGCACCTACGTAAGCCACCAGGCATGGACAGTTCTGAAAGATCTTCCAATTTCTAATGCTGGAAAGGTACGCTTTTTGTGGTGGGGAAACTTGAACTCCCTCGCTCTTTTACTTCTCATGACTTATTTTATTTTTTCTATGCTGAAGCACGCTAAAAGTTTAGCTCACTGCATCACGTCACTGCTAAAAGAAGGAAAGCTAAGAGCTGAGTGATTTTACACGAAATGAGTATGGAAGAAGATCATAAGCAGTGAGGCTTTTGCTTGTACCAGACTCGCAGTGAAGTACAAGCGTACAGGTACCATCTATACCCCAGAAGAACGGTCATATCGCATTCTTGTGCCACACCGATTCAATGAAAATTGAATTTTGCGGCCTTCACAAAAACGAGACTTCGTCCTTGTGTTTTACTGTGAAGGAGGAAAGAGTGGGACATAGAGTTCTATGGATATTCACAAGTAATTTAACAGAAGCTGAGCTGGGTGACCACACCAATTGAAGGAGATCTTAAATAGTGAGGAGTTATAGAGAAGTCAAACACCACGATCATTTTCCGGCCTTAGAACCGGCAGGGAGCGGATGCTTTTTTATGACTGCAATGACGTCTCTAGAGGTTTCGAGCCAATAATTCTGTAATAGATCGGTATCAAGTAACACTATTTGCTAATTTTGTTAGGAGGGAACCAGTCGCTAATGAGCAAAAAAATGGTAGACAAGACGATCATTCAGTTAGTCATGTTTCTAACATCCCCTGTTCGCCTATCTAGACTATGACTCATCATCTGAGCGGAACTTTGATCGTGATTACTGTAAGCGAAATTGCTCCAAACGTCACCGAACTTTGAAGGCACTAATTTTAGCCTTAGTCATGTGATGCGATTACCAAAACCATTTTCGGCTTTTAGACGAGACCACGATCATGGCTCGATGGTCATGAACGTTGTCCTGTAACCTTTGTCCCTAAGCAGCCTGCCGAAGAAATAAATTTACAGAGTTGCTTAGTTTCCTTTTTCCCAGTCCGCTGACTATAAAAGGGTTGCCAAAAAAACACCATCGCTTTGCCTCATGGCGCACAGGGTGCGGTGTGTTGGTAACAGTTTTTCTGCAAAAGATCCCCTGAATTGCCCCTCGCCTCCCCTCCCCCGCCCTCTGTAAGCAGAAGCAGACCCTTCTTAACTGCCCTCGCCGTCCTCAAAATATGACGTCATCTGCCATCATGGTCGAGCTAATGGAGGCCAACCATAGTCGCTCCAGCTGGAACTAACTACGTTATTTTTTCAATCGATTGAACAGCCTCTTAAGTAGCTCAGTAGTTCTGACTCTGCGAGATCCTTTTTGATTGGTGCTCCAGAAAACAAACCATGGCCCACGATCCGCTGAGGACACCGCTGAGCTCGAAGTGTAAACCATGTTCTCGGAGAGTCTTCTGATGCGTTGATGTAGAAGGCTACTATAAACTGTTCGATAGATTGGTAAAGCTTTTAATT
>MU906549.1:3040-18103 GCA_036418205.1 Ostertagia ostertagi | reverse complement strand
CTTTTCAATTATCGCTAGCAGTGTTAGCGCACCTTTCGTGCAATGAATAAACAAATAAATAAGTGAGCAAGTAAATAAATAAATAGGTAAATAAAACTGATTATCACCCCGGCTATCAAGCTACAACTGAGGCGAATAAGTATAAAACACCTGATCTTGATTGAAAGCTTTTGTGGTGCGCCACGCATACGACTTTCCTTATGAATCATAGTGGGATTTGAAAGAGACTTTTGATCCACATAATGAATTTCTGGGGTCAGCTGCTGAAAAACGAGAGTTTTCGGTCTCTCAATCAAACTTCTCAGCAGTAGCCAGCGCCGATGACGGAACTCAAGGTTACCCTGGGCGGAATTCGCTCCACGATTTGATCCTGTGACCATGTGCGGTAGCAAGGCTCCCTACCACTGCGTAGCACACTCCAAGCCAAAATTATCGAACACCGTATCTATTAGGCAACTGACTTAGGAACCAGAGAAGTTCTGAGTTTTTAGCCTAGCAAACCAACGACCCTTACTTATACCGTTTTGATAGGCAACTAGGCGCTCATCCAGTAAGGGGGGCATTGTGATGCAACGTCAAGTGGCTGCCCTCACCCCCCACCCCCTAGACTGCCTTCACTCCCCCTGGCTCACGGGGTCCCGTACTTCGAGAAACCTGTGCGCCAGGGGGAGTGTAGGCAGTCTAGGGGGGTGGGGGGTGAGGGCAGCCACTTGATGCCCCCCCTTACTGGATGAGCGCCGGCGACTAAATTCGTTCTGAATTCTGTCCAATTTTTAACAAAAAGTTTTTTGGTCGAAATCCACGGGGAGAACGTCCGTCAAGGTGGAGATGATTTCTTTCTCGACGGTAGTCGTTCCGAGCACAATCGAATGCAGGCAACCTTGTCCTACACCCTTGTGGCATCCTAGACCGAAATCTCAGCCGATTTCGGGTCGAAGACAGCAAGGAAAAACGGGCACATTGTGCACGGTACTGTCATAATGAGCAATGCCTATAAACCCCGTACATACCATCAGCCATTTCGCAACTCTGAGTGACTCACCTAAGTTGCGGTGTTTCTTTTCCATAGAGTTGAATAGAGACTGAGAGAATAATGCGATGTCTGCGTCTCTCGCTCCGGCCAGTCCTCGACCGCAAAGGAGGTCGCCTGACACTCATCCATTGAATCATCAGTGTCAGGGGTGCATTCCGGTTGTTGAACGTTCTTTGAACCGAATCACAGTATTCGCGTGCCGGCTGAAAAAAAAAGTAAATTGGGTAACTTAAACACTGGGCCGACGTGGAGCAGTGGCAAGTAGCACGCTTACCACGCGAGCAGTCCGGGATCAAATCCTGGGTCGTGAGTCGCCCGGGCCAACCAAGCCTTCCATCCCTCCGGGGTCGGTTAATTGGTACCAGACTTGTCTGGGAGGATAAAAAACACTGACTTGTACATCGGCTGGCCCCCGCAAGTCATTGTATAGGCCACATCGCATTCAAACGCCACTACGAATGTACAAATGGAAGTAGAATGCGTGCCGCATCCCAAAAAGGGATTGATCAACGGCAAATGCTTTATCCTTTATTTATCCATTTAAACTTGAACGCCTCCCCTCGAGATACGCCATACGTTTCAACTTCTTCACTGAATTGCTACTGTCTTTGGCAGATATTACCAGGCCCGTGGGGTAACCTCATGATCAATATAGTTCCTTCATATTCTTCGTTTACCATAAACAATCGACTTTGTAAAGTCCTTTGTAAGGAGTGGGGGTGAGCCGATCAGATGATCATAGCTTATCTTGGAGCGCCTGCTGCCCCCTTAGATTTTCCGCCTAATTCGTGGGAGCCCTGTTTAGCCATGTGACCTTAATGGGAAAGCGAACACATACACACAGATAAGCATTGTCTGAGGACTAATCAAAAAATCACTTGCAAATTACCTGAAATTTAATGAAGGGTTATAGTTAATGATTTTGTAAAAGAGGCGATGCGAGCGGAGAGCGGGAAAGTTCAATCATTATTAGAGCGACCCGAATCCCTCAAGTTGTTTTCAAGAATAAGTGCCGCAAGAACGCTTACCAGCCCATAGCAGTCAAATTTTCTTTAGGACATTCAAGGGATCAACTCAGAAACAGAACTGCCAAATAACCCCCTTTACCTTCTGCTTTATGTACAAAAACTCGCGGTGTTCCACCTTTCCCCCTTCACACGTAAGAACTTTTCTTTTATCAGGTCTCAAAAACCCAATCACTCAGTTGCGCCAAACGTGTTTCAACTGATGAAGCCCTTAATTCTAATACTCAATTCATTTCCACTGGGGACTTTTTCAAAGTGGAAGAACCGTATCTCACTCTAACATTTACTTCGGGTTGCCAAAAATCCCGCAGACACTACAAGTGGGTAATCGTTATCCAAAATGTGGGTAATCGTTATGCACAAATGTCCAGGCTACATGTAATTAAGTAGAAGTTGAGGGCTTATGCAATCTTCTACCCATTACCTTTATGTGGGTCCCCTGCAGCACGAAACTTGTAACTGCCTGTAGATTGGACGCAGCACGCTTCCAGAACCTCAGGCCATCCACTTGGGGACCTACCTTGTTAATTATCTTTACGAATCGATGGTCCTAACTATTCGTTCTTATTCGCTCAATTTAAAAAGGACTCCTAAAATTCACTAGCACTTGCCACATTCAGACCTTTAATACATATATGAATCGTACTAGTGATCAATATTGTAGGTAATAGTAGTAATTTGTAACTGTAAAGTTAAAGGAATACAGCCGTTCGTGGAAAATTTAACGTTTGGGAAAACGTTCGAGAAAGAAACAACAACGACTATTTTTCTGAGTATGCGCCACGAATTCTCTTTCCTTCCTTTAAATCGCAAAGTCGAGGAAAAATGTTTGAGATTGGCGGTCCGGAACAGTTTCTTAATCAACAGTGACTTGCGGGGACATTTGGAGGCCGTGCAGATTTTTGCACTCTCTCCCGAGAATCTAGTGACAATTCGCCGAACCCGAATAGGGGGAGAGGCTCTGGCTCGCCATCGACGGTGCGATCGCAGTTCGTCCAAAGGAATTCGATTCCCGTTACCCTGGCAGTGTAAGGCACCGCCATCTTGCTACGGAATATACCACCTTCCGCCATTTATGCAATATTTAATAATAAAATACACATGTAATGCAATCAACTTATTTAAAAAAAAAAAACGCACTCAGATCAAGATTAAAATAATATGGAATAATTACAAATAAATATGTAGTACAAATAAGTGAGCAAACTTAATAAACAATCGAATAAATATAAACATAATTTCTCAAGTATTGTCAAGGGGTGGAGAAGGAAGCTTCTTCGTTTCCTCAACAATTCCCAGTTGACCAAAGTGCTTTTTTTTTGGCAGAATTTCGAAAACGCCGGATGTACGAACGGTGGACGTGTCATCTATGGTCGCCTAGCTATCTGCGATCTACACCACTGATCAACAGCGATAATTCCCTTGTGCAGCTGTAACTTCGTATTTAATTTCCATATTTGTCCGTTTGTTTGTGTTCAGTGTGAGTGTGAAAGCGCGATAATTGTGTTTTTAAGTGTGTATTTCTCATCGGCATAGTCGAATATAAATTTTCTGCTAATTCGCTCGGCGGTCCGAAAAAACCCGATTTGGACTTCGCAGTGTTCGCTGTCGCGATCGAACAGACGGATTTATGCGTAGCGCGAAAAGCAGATTTGCCCCGAAAATCCCCGCTGATACAGGAATGCAGACCTCGAGACCGTTCGTGCTTGTCATATAGCTCTCAAGCCTTGTCATCACAGTGGTGTCGAATGTTAACCATTTGGGGGAGCAGAGGGTGGAGGGCCTCGTGCGAAACGGGGTTAATGACGGACCTTGTAATCACCGCGCAACTATCAACTCGCCGTTTTATGCCCGGCAAACCCACATGGGTGTTGCATCTACTTGAAACGGTCTCCTAGGCCGATGTCAGACTTTGCGAATCGCGCGATTCGCTAGCGTCTGCGGTCGCGTCGCGGCCAGTGAATCACTCAATTGGCTGGTACCGCAACGCGACCGCGGACGCTAGCGAATCGCGCGATTCGCAAAGTCTGACATCGGCCTAATATCAGTTACAAAATAGCTCGATTGTCTTTGCAGCTCAAAGTTCTAGAAGAAGCTTTGTGAGCAGGCACAAGCATTTCGTCGGAGATACCACCTTTCAGGGGAGGAACCATTCCAAGAGTTTGGAGCGCCCGAGGTCGAGCTCATGGGTGGGAAATAACTGCAAGCGGACTCGATTGAACTCTCCGCGAACCTCTTCCCCCGAATCTGAAAGGCTCTCGAACCAGCGGCTTGTTTAGAACCGCTTTACAGCTCCTCATCAGTGGCTGTAACCGGGGCACAAAGTTTTTAACGTGAAAAATAAAGGGACTCGAGCCAGAGTAATCGCTAATCGAAATGCGCCATGTGTGTTCGACTTTCGTGCAAAATCCGAAGCTATGAGTTCAAAAAATGTATTGATTGAACCCATCAAACCAGCCTTGCCGTCCATCTCTACGGAATCAATAATTCAAGCCGAATTCGTCTTGAATAGTGAAACAGTGCATGTAGTAACAATATGTAGTCCACCAATCCAAGCATACAAGACGGTGGGGAGGGCTGCAGTAAAAAGACATCTTCCTCCACACTTGAAACAGAATTGGCCACTTTTTCCGTAACCCAGCGGATGCTTCTGAGTGATTATTGAAGGGCACATTGGTGGCTATAGAACAACCTCAATAATAACCAATGGACACACATGTCGGGAGATGGCAATATCATAAGAATCTTAGACGCGAACTTGGTGCAAGGTCAAGTTTAGCAAAAAAAACCTACAGCGAAGTCGGAGGCTAACGACGCTGCTTGAAAGTTCGTCGGCAGGAGGGTCTTACATGGCCAAAAGCACTCACTTCAGAAAGTTGCCTACCCGTGAAACTACTGAAAAAGTCAACTAGCAGCTCCAAGCTGGAGGGAATATGGGGACCGCCTTGAAAACAGTGATTTCGATAGGTTCACGAAGGGTTCAGAGGGGACGTGTTGGTGCTCAATGGTAGCCGTCGGTGGCGAAAAGTAGAGACTTTTTTTTGACCGTTTCTGCTTTTTCAACTCATGAGCGATAGCTCAGAAAGCGGGCGTATGAACGAGTTCAGCGCAACGCGCGTTGGTAACACCATGCCAAAGCACTCCAATCGAGTTACTCCAACTGTGCCGCTGCTGGCTGGCCAACGGCAACTTCTGTCCAAATCAACCAACTAAACTAGTGGGCGGATCGCTTTTGGGGCGGAGTGCTTTCGAAGTCCTGCTCAGCAACCAGCGCACCTTTCGTCGTGAAAGCGCCACATCTCGCTTCCTGGCAGCCAAGTAACTGATTCGTGTGGTGCATATGCTTCCCCGATGCGCTCCCACTTTATCGTAATCGCTGCCTTTAAGTTTTACACCATATCTTCATACTCTGAAGAAGGTGAGGGCAGTGCAAGGGGTTGCTTCGCTTACTGAGGGGCATTTCAAGAACCCATTGTGTGTTGAGACTTCCACCAACTGAGAGTACTCTTTGCGATGAAAATCTTGCCGATGTTCGGCGTAAAACCATCTTTTTCCTCACTCCCCCCCCCCTGAGCAAAAATTACGGTAACAATTCCAGTGCGGCTGGAAAGACACTATCATCGCATCTGATGTGTAGATAAATGGTATCGAGCTTGGCGAAGGCTTTTTTTCGACTCTTCGGTTTTTCATCGATGCTTATTGTTAGAGCAGCCCCATCGCTCTTGTATGCTCCACTTAGAGTGATCTGTTGGATTCAAATTGGGAGAATTACAATAGGTTGCAATGGCTCCCCTACTTTCTTCACGGTTTGGGGCGCAACTGCGGTAAACCCGCGGCGTTCGCGGCCGAGTAGTGCGGCATCAGCTTGCCTGAGTATTCGACGTTACATTACGTGTAGTTCATCCGATCGTAACGACACGTAATGTAACGTCGAATACTCAGGCAAGCTGATGCCGCACTACTCGGCCGCGAACGCCGCGGGTTTGCCGCGGCCGCGCCCCAAATCGTGAAGAAAGTGGGGGAGCCGGTTGCAATCCGATCAGTGTCGCGATTCCGGAAAGTTTTGCTAATCACAAGTACTGCACAATCTTCGCTTTGTGCGCAGAAAGTCTGACCTACTGGAATGTCCAGTAGTTTCTTCCAAAAGGTCCGCTTGGCCGAGTGTACTGTTTAGCTTGATGGAAGCTGAGAACATCAGAGAAGAAACGCTCTTCTTACTATGATATTATTCTTCTGCCAACGAGGTTGTTAGGTGGAGAATTTATGAGTGGCCTGGACGACATCGTCTTTCTCAGGCCCAGTCCATCAACCGCAAAGAGCAGAACATCGTCCATTCCGGGTCAGTTTCAGTCAGTAAATGAAAAAATAAAATGAAAGAAAAAAAACACTGACCGAAACTCGCGCTGTTGCTGCTCTCGCGGTAGTGACTGGGCCTTTGAGGGAGACGATCTTGTTCCCCCCCCCCGAAAAAATGCTAGACCAACTAATTAAATTTCTCCATCTAACAACCTCTTGGCATAGAATAATATCATAATGACAACAATTCCAAGGTTCTCGGAGTTGGAGTTTGCCCTTCTTACTATAAATTTTTGCCTTCCGAGAACATTTGGCATAAAGATATTCAATGTTCGAGTCCCGCCTGGGGCAAAAAAGTGTTGCTCGGATGAACGCACCATACGAATATTACTGTGAGCAGGTTCGGCAAACGATTTTGATGAGCCAAACCCGTGGCGCATCCTAGAGAGAGGCTGATTAGTGATGAAAGCTTATCGTTTTTATATTCACAGGATCTAAAGCGCGGACGTTTTCGTGTTTGCTTAACGGAACTAGTTTGGACAGTGTTCATCTATTTAACTGTGGTCGACTAATGTCGGTGTATGTAAGGCCGAATAGCAAAATATTTATCGCGCTAAACCCTGATAACAGGACATTTGGCTGCCGCTTATCAACCCCGTCCGTCAGGGATCATCCGAAAGTATGTCAATCAGACCATCAGAGGCGCATATTCAAGATGAGTAAGAAAAGGCAAGAAATGTAGGGCCATCATTGTGATCATTGCCTTTGGTATACGCCACGCTTTTGACTTCCATTATCAACGATTTTCGGGGTTTTGTTTTCGTGAAGACCTTGGAATGCAAATTCAGCCGACACGATTTGCTTGAAAACTCTGCTACGGTCAGATAAAAACACAGATGCAGAATCGCGTCAAAATAACCTAACAAAAGTAAATTCTGAACCTCTGGGAGTTTAACGTCAATAAAGTAGCGGCCAGGGTGGATTGCAGAACATATTCTGATTTCCGAGTTTCGTTTTCCGACTTGTATCCGTGTGAGTGCAAAACATCTTCAGACCGCCAGTCAAAGATACAACCGAATGTTCGCTCGAGCAACATTAGCCCGTGTTTTTCTAGGTGAACTCTGACCTCTTGTCCCGTGGAAGAAGGGCAACGTCAGCACTGCCCATGATCAACTGATTAGATAAGCGTCAGGCGACAGGGTGGCAAGCAGGAAATAAATATTTGTTGCAATACAGTTTGTAGGGGGTCTTTTCTGAGTTGTGGATGACAATGCGCTCTAAAAATTAAGTCGCTTTTGCTACGTCAAAAGTAGGCGGTACGATGGAAATAAATACTTGAGTAGGACAAATATGCCTACTATAAAGGGAGGTTGGGTAATGGAATTGGCGCTTTTGCTGTGAAAGGCGCACTTGTAGCGAAGAGACTAAGTTTGTTTGAAACGTCCCTCTGAACGCCTTGATGCCCCTGTCCGCCCTCCGATGTCTGGTGGGCCCTCGCCGTCTGACTCTAGCCGTTTTGGCAGAGAGTCAGGGCGGTAGGTCCATGTGGACGACGTAAGCTGTCCTAGGGTCCAGCGCAATTCAACAGTACCAAAAGGGGTATCAGTCTGCGGGTTCTGGATTGATTCCTTCGCTTTTCTTAACCACTACACCATTTACCACCACATGGGCTACCATAGCGTACCAGCTGCCTTTGAATTTACTACCCAGTAGAGAAATCGTGTGAACGGTTGCCTTTGATCTGTAGGATAACGCTCCAGAGGACAATCACAGATGTGGCACTCCAGTGCATGGAAATCGTCCGACAAGGCACTAGTGCCTTGCAAAGTGGCTTCAACAGCTTCACTTTCCCAAGCTGTTGTCTGGCGCCCTCTCACCTGTTGTCGCTCTCTCGCCTCATACTCTCCTCTCCGCGCTCAGTCTCTCATTGCTTAGCACAGCACTACGGAAGATGAGCGAGCCCTTAACCTAACCGCGTTTTTGACGATTCTTCAGCAGTAGTAAGATCCTAATCGTGGATGTCCTATCTGCGCTAACTTTTCAAAAAGTTTACGACCCCTCTCCCTCATAAAATGTTTCATACGACCCCCTCCTTCAATACAATTTTTACCCAAAAAATTACCGTCGAGCGGGGGGGGGGTATATACTTCCCATAAAACCGCAAAAATTCCCTACATTTCCCTATATTTTACCCATACTTCAACTACTCCCTTTTCTAGGTGGGGGGGGAGGCTCCCCCCACTCATCACATGCAACTTCTTACAACCAAAGCAAGCCCGACCACCCCTCCCGCCCTTTGACCCTGATCTGTTTGTAGTCGTCTTTTTTCTTTGCTGTCACTCCATTTCCCGTCTTTCATTTTTATGTGTAAGACTTACACGCACCCCACGACCTTTATCCCAGGGGAATGCTTCCAAAAGCCGGGAAGGATGTTCAAACTTGTGGCCACTAGGGTGGGCTGTAGCGCAAGGCCATTCCTGCTTTTCCCCACTTGCGGCCCCTTTGCCAGGTATCTTGAAATGCAAATGGCAGATGATTGCTCCAAGCTTTGCTGTACTCCTCCATGCTGCTATGAAGGTCTTCTACGAAATTCCTCATAGGGTAGCCGTCGATAGTACTATAAGAATATGCTCGACCACTTCATCCTCAGTATTAATTTTACACGAATTTGGAGGCCAACGTTGTACTATACTTTGTTGGCGCCCACGTGATCAGATTTGGACATCAATTTCAACAACACGTCGAACCACGAGTGGCAATCCCATTAGAAATACGTCCCATTATATTTAAGCGAATGTTGGACAACCCCTGAAAAATTGCCACTTTGATGGCGCCGCCAGCGCAGCAGAGCAAAAATTGAACGTGGAGATGGAATGTGAATGGCCCTGGAACATCAGGGGAACACTCTACATGGCGGGGTGTTCCGGCCGAAATGGGGACATTCCTAGGTTGCGTCTCCGCCAATACCTCTGTTGTACTCAGCTTCTTCATACGATCAGTAATCGGCCAGCATACAGGCTTAACAACTACAGCACTAGAAAACTCTGGACTTAACGTGATGAATTTCACGATTAGAATGAAGGTCGAAGAAGGAACAATTCACCTAGTTGAGGGACCCGCATACCTCCTAAGGTGTGCGGACTGAAGCGCAATTGGCATCCGAAGGAGTTGACCTCGGCGACCTGTTAAGGCTCAATCTTGGCGCGGTGGGCCAGTGCACGCCCACCGATCATCTGATCACTCGCCGCAGGTCTATACGTGGCGAGTGATTAGATAGGTGAGAGAGCGTAGTGTTGAAGAGGGCACAGCGATGAGAGTCGCATCAATGCTCAATCAACGGGCAAGGAAGGGGTCCCATTTCTCGGGTTCTGGGCCGTTTCTCATGGTTCTTCCTTCTTTCGTGTACCACTCACCATCCCTAGGTAATTTGAAATGGGTTGCTTTTTCATCGTGAATTCGTCCTTTAAACGATGTGAATCTGATTTTTAATTCCAAGCGCGCGGCCCCTCCCACGATCGCTAGGCCGAAGAGAATTCAAGGCTGAAGCTGAGCTTCCTGTTCTCGATCAACTTGTATTGCCTAAGGCATTGGCTTCGCAATTTTAATACTCGACCAGTATAACTATTTCGGGAGGGGGGGAGGTGGACAAGAAAGTCTTTCTTCTCCACCTTTAAACGGAATGATCCCAGGATTTGGTAAAATTCAAGTCCGCCATGGTCAACAATTAACTGATTTGGCCCCACGCCTCTTGTATGAAGCACGTGGGTTGTCGTATAGATTTCATTACAAGTATTATGAGGACGCCACGGATCTCTTTCACTGAGGGTCCTCTCTCACTGAAAGATCTCGAGCCGGTTGGTGGCGAGGCTACGTGGCGCGACCCCAGGTGGCGGATAGGGGGTAAATCGCGGACCAAAAGCCACCATGTACTTGCCCTGAGACGCAGGTGGATTCAGGGGATGGACTCCCTGTTTCTGTAGTGCTGTGTTGATTCATACCAGCTGTCTCCACTCAGGCGCATCCATGCATGCTTGCGTGTGTGGTGCGCTCTGTGTGTGTGCGGTTGGTATCCTGCATGTCGGCACAGCCAAAAGCTTGCATTCAAGTGACTGGGAAGTACATGGGAGGCGATTCGGGGCCGCCTCCAAAAATAAGCCCCTTGTTCCGCTCCAGGATAGCGTGGCTAACTACCTGGAGGTCTATCCTAGCCCACACGACAGAGCCTGGCAAGCTACTCGTGTGCCTTCAATATGCCGAAAACAGCAATATGGATGGGCCTCATTCCCCTGAACCTGAGGGAGCCCCCAATACGGCAGCGTTGGGTAGGACCGCTCGGGAGAGGCTGCTAGAATCTCAGGGCCCGGATAGGCTGCCTAAACGAAGAAGGACTAAGATGGCGATCTGTACTTTCAACGCACGAACGCTTGCATCCGAAGCTCACATCGAAGATCTGATGATGCAGGCCAGGAAGATCAAGTACGACGTCATCGGACTGACCGAGACGAGAAGGCACCGCCCGCTACACGCCGTTTTCGATACTGGAGAAGAACTGTTCCTTGGAACATGCGACAGCAGAGGCGTTGGCGGTGTGGGTGTCCTCGTCAACACGCACTTGGCCATAAACATCGATTCGTACGAAAGCCTTACGACCCGAATCGGACGTTTGAGATTGAGAAGATGTGGTTCAACTCCTGCTTTGACAATCTTCGTCGCCTACGCACCAACATCCAGCTACGACGAAGAAGAACACGAAGCATTCTATATGGAATTGGAGAAGTTCTACAGGGAAGATCATACCTTCTTCAAGGTCATCGTCGGCGACTTCAACGCTAAGATTGGCCCAAGAAGAACGGCTGAAGAACTTCACATCGGTACTCACGGAATGGAATGGAATGAGCAGGGTGAGAGACTGTCGGAGTTTATCATGTCGACCAACACCATCCATGGTAACTCACAGTTCCAAAAGCCCTCTCACCTTCGTTGGACTTGGGAGTCACCTGATGGACAGTTCCATAACGAGATAGACCACATCATCTTCAATCGAAGGTTTTGCCTGACCGACGTCGCTGTTGTTCCGAAGTTCTACACGGGATCGGACCATCGTCTCCTCCGCGCAAAGTTCCACTTTTCGATGCGTGTTGAGAGAGCCTCGAAGTTCAGGAAGCGAAGCCCCAGGACAGTCATCAACTGGGATCACTTCGCTTCCCTCGTCAGCTTATGGGAGGATTCCGTCATCGAAAACATCGACGAGGAGTACTATCGGCTCGTTGAACATCTTCACGATTGTGGCAAGAAGGCAGAGAGTTTGAAAGTCACCAAGGGACGTCTGTCTCCGGAAACTCTCGAACTGATACGCCAGCGTGGAGCCGCACGAGCTGCAGGCAATCACCGACTCACGTCCGAGCTTGCGAAGCTATGCAGAGAGGCGATAAAGGAAGATCTCAAGGAGCGAAGAGCAGCAGTATTAGCTGAAGCAGCAGAGGCTGGGAGGAGCATCCGCAATGCCCGCCGAAGCTTTGCCAGCTACAAGACCAAGATGACCTGCCTCCGACGTCCGGATGGAACAGTTACTGCATCCCGAAGGGCAATGGAGAAAGTCATCCACGACTTCTACTCGGATCTCTTCGATAGCCATGTCCATCTGCCCACTTATCAACTGCAACAGGATGGATACGTCGTCCCCTCAGTTCTCTCTTCCGAAGTCCGACACGCCATCAAGTCGGTGAAGAATCGTACAGCACCCGGTCTCGACAGGGTCAAACCGGAACATCTGAAGAATGCGCCGCCAGTCATCATCAAAACTCTGGCTCGACTCTTCACGCGCTACCTGTCGGAATGCAAGGTACCCACTCCGTGGAAAACCAGCAGGACCGTGTTGCTGTACAAGAAGGGAGACCTGGACGACATTGGCAACTATCGCCCAATCTGCCTGCTGTCTGTAATCTACAAGCTATTCACTCGAGTCATCCTTAACAGGATCGGCAGAATACTAGATGAAGGACAGCCATGCGAGCAAGCAGGGTTTCCGAAGAGGGTTCAGCACGATCGACCATATCCACACGGTTACAAGACTCATTGAAGTTTCACGAGAGTACAAGATGCCGCTTTGTCTCACGTTCATCGACTTGAAGAAGGCCTTCGACTCTGTGGAGACAGAAGCGGTCATCGAAGCCTTGGGCAACCAGGGCGTCCCTACTCAGTACATCAAGATTCTTCGTGAGCTCTACAGCAACTTTACGACCAGAATCTCACCATTCTACAAGGAGGTCATCATCGACGTCAAGAGAGGGGTTCGACAGGGCGACACCATCTCGCCCAAACTCTTCAGCGCCGCTCTCGAGAACGTCATGCGTCAACTGGAATGGGAAGACATGGGAGTGAAGGTCGACGGCCGGCAACTACACCACCTTCGTTTTGCTGACGACATCGTTCTTATAACGCCGAACATCGAGCAAGCGGAGCGAATGCTGGCTGATTTCGACTGCGCCTGTGGTAAGGTCGGTCTACAGCTGAACCTAACGAAGACGATGTTTATGAGAAACGGATTGGTTCCTGATGCCCCATTCACGCTCAACGGAACGAACATCACCGAATGCTCCAGCTACGTGTACCTAGGTCGGGAAATCAATATGATGAACGATCTAGCTCCAGAGCTGAGCAGGAGGAAACGAGCGGCTTGGGGAGCGTACAAGAACATCGAGGGAGTAGTGAAGAAGACGAAGAACATCCGGCTCCGTGCCCACCTCTTCGATTCCGCTGTCCTTCCTGCCCTAACCTACGCCTCAGAGACTTGGACTCTGCGCAGGCAGGACGAGCATGCGGTCAGCGTTATCCAACGCGCTGTCGAGAGGACGATGCTAGGAGTAACCCTATACACGCAAGTGCAGAGGGGAATCCGGAGTTCCGAACTACGCCAACGATCAGGGACGCTGCCGTTTTCGCCAAGGAATCGAAGATAAGGTGGGCCGGACACGTCATGCGATTTTGCGATGACCGTTGGACCAGAGCGGTTACCGACTGGATCCCTCGGGACGTCAAACGAACACCTGGACGACCGCCGGCCCGATGGTCAGACTTCTTCACGAAAGCTCTGAACGAAAGGAATGAAGGACTTCGTGTCCCTCGAGCGAGGAGGGTCCACTGGACAACTCTTGCACGCGACAGGGACGAATGGAGACGTTGCTGGCGCCCGCTCGAGCAATTCGATGATCAACGGGACGACAGGTGATACAGGTGATACTGTTGGTGGCAGAAAGTGATGGAGGGAAGGCTATTGCAACATAACGGAGTGCATCCTCTAGACATCCTTAGAGGATCGGTAATTCTAGAAGTAAAATGGCTCGCGCACAGCTCTGAAATCTCTTCTCCTCTGCCTGAAGATTAGCCCCGATTACAAAAAGGACGTGTTTAAGCGGTTGCAAATGCATTGCCACCACAATGCCCCCGTATCTTGCGATAGTGCCGATGGAGGTGCCACTATCACCTGTGCGAGTTGTGGATGAATCTCAGTTCATGCGACCTAATCTTTTGTCCCTTCAGGGTCGGTTACACAATTGCGCAAATGCCAAGTTGAACATCGCTTAGTCTCCAAGATTTACCACATGTGTATAAGTGTGTGTCAAAATGTTACTGCGGTCTTTAGTGGAAGTTGAATGTGTGGCGCATTCCAAATGGGATTGGAGGGGTACCCGACAGGAGGCCCGTCGCGCGGCAAGAAGGCAGAGTCAGCGGACGAGTCGCGCGTACTGTAGGGATTTCGCGTCAAGTTAAATAGAATGTCCACTGTACGTCCTACATCGCACACGCGCTGCAACTCGTCCGCCGACTCTGCCTTCTTGCCGCGCGATGGGCCTCCTGTCGGGTACCTGTGAGGGAGAGAGTCACAGAGGGTAAAGTGACGATTGTATTCTATTATATTCGCTTATAACCGTGATACCTTTTGCTGCCCTCTGAGGAACACAGCGATTTCTTTTCCAGGCAGTTCTGACGAGTCGTCATCACTTTACCTATTTTTGCTCAATAATTTTGGTAGTCGTTCTGTCACCTGGCAATGGATTCGTTATTTTATGAAAACGCTTAAAGCTGAGAAAAACAGTATATTTACAGAGCGGATTGAGCGTACCAATATCAATCGTAGCAGCTGTGCCAATTTTGTCGACTGACTACCCACTGACGCCGAAATTATGTTGGAGGAAAGTGGGGTCGGATCCAGAAGAGAATGAATGTGTCATACAAAAATAGCATGGATAAATTGCTCAAAAGGTCCTAGTCGTTCGGCTAGAAGGCTATTTTGGGTTGTTCGATAAATTTGGACGTGGTCTTCAATTCTGAGCTGAAAACGTCGAGTTTGGGTTAAAGGCATGCCCCAGGAAGTTAATGAGGTTCCCTACACGAATTCGAAAGTATCGGTGCGAGTTGTGGCTGGCAGTAAAGAAAAAGGAAAAGAATCCGTCAAAAACGCTCAGGTTAAGGGCTCACTCACCTTCCTAATCGGCTGTGCTAAGGGAATGAGAGACTGAGCGCGGAGAGGAGAGTATGAGGCGAGAGAGCGCTACAGATGAGAGGGCGCCAGACAACAGCCTGCTACGGGCGAGGAAAATTGAAGCTGTTGAAGCTGTCTTTGCAAGGCCGTAGGGCCTTTGTCGGGTCATTTTCATGCACAGGAGTGCCACATCTGTGTCCTCGATGAGTCTCCTTAGAAAATCAATT
>MU906527.1:0-10165 GCA_036418205.1 Ostertagia ostertagi | reverse complement strand
ATTGGATGATAAGGGCTGATAAGGGGCGTCAGAACGCAAAAGTCGTCGATTCCGTTACCTGGCTCGCATTGACACCAGAGCAACCATACTTACAAGTGTTATGTGGGGTGGGACGGGGACATTGTTGGTAGGTGATAGGAAAGTGGTTAAACTGATAAGGGCTGATAAGGCGCGTCAGAACGCAAAAGTCGTCGATTCCGTTACCTGGCTCGCATTGACACCAGAGCAACCATACTTACAAGTGTTATGTGGGTGGGACGGGGACATTGTTGGTGGGTGATGAAAGTGGTTACAACTGATAAGGCTGATAAGGCGCGTCAGAACGCAAAAGTCGTCGATTCCGTTACCTGGCTCGCATTGACACCAGAGCAACCATACTTACAAGTGTTATGAGGGGTGGGACGGGGACATTGTTGGTAGGTGATAGGAAGTGGGTACAACAGATAACTGCTGATAAGACGCGTCAGAACGCTAGATCGTCGATTCCGTTAACTGGCTCGCATTGACACCAGAGCAACCATACTTACAAGTGTTATGAGGGTGGGACGGGGACATTGTTGGTAGGTGATAGGAAGTGGGTACAACAGATAACTGCTGATAAGACGCGTCAGAACGCTAGATCGTCGATTCCGTTAACTGGCTCGCATTGACACCAGTGCAACCATACTTACAAGTGTTATGAGGGTGGGACGGGGACATTGTTGGTAGGTGATAGGAAGTGGGTACAACAGATAACTGCTGATAAGACGCGTCAGAACGCTAGATCGTCGATTCCGTTACCTGGCTCGCATTGACACCAGAGCAACCATGCTCACAGTGTTATGTGGGGTGGGACGGGGACATTGTTGGTAGGTGATAGGAAGTGGTTACAACTGATAAGGCTGATAAGGCGCGTCAGAACGCAAAAGTCGTCGATTCCGTTACCTGGCTCGCATTGACACCAGAGCAACCATACTTACAAGTGTTATGAGGGTGGGACGGGGACATTGTTGGTAGGTGATAGGAAGTGGGTACAACAGATAACTGCTGATAAGACGCGTCAGAACGCTAGATCGTCGATTCCGTTACCTGGCTCGCATTGACACCAGAGCAACCATACTTACAAGTGTTATGTGGGGTGGGACGGGGACATTGTTGGTAGGTGATAGGAAGTGGTTACAACTGATAAGGCTGATAAGGCGCGTCAGAACGCAAAAGTCGTCGATTCCGTTACCTGGCTCGCATTGACACCAGAGCAACCATACTTACAAGTGTTATGTGGGGTGGGACGGGGACATTGTTGGTAGGTGATAGGAAGTGGTTACAACTGATAAGGCTGATAAGGCGCGTCAGAACGCAAAAGTCGTCGATTCCGTTACCTGGCTCGCATTGACACCAGAGCAACCATACTTACAAGTGTTATGTGGTGGGACGGGGACATTGTTGGTAGGTGATAGGAAGTGGTTACAACTGATAAGGCTGATAAGGCGCGTCAGAACGCAAAAGTCGTCGATTCCGTTACCTGGCTCGCATTGACACCAGAGCAACCATACTCACAAGTGTTATGTGGGGTGGGACGGGGACATTGTTGGTAGGTGATAGGAAGTGGTTACAACTGATAAGGGCTGATAAGGCGCGTCAGAACGCAAAAGTCGTCGATTCCGTTACCAGCTCGCGTTGACACCAGAGCAACCATACTTACAAGTGTATAGGTGGGGACAGGGTTATTGTTGGTAGGGGTGGGACGGGGACATTGTTGGTAGGTGATTGGAAGTGGTTACAACTGATAAGGCTGATAAGGGGCGCGTCAGAACGCAAAAGTCGTCGATTCCGTTACCTGGCTCGCATTGACACCAGAGCAACCATACTTACAAGTGTTATGTGGGGTGGGACGGGGACATTGTTGGTAGGTGATAGGAAGTGGGTACAACAGATAACTGCTGATAAGACGCGTCAGAACGCTAGATCGTCGATTCCGTTAACTGGCTCGCATTGACAGCAGTGCAACCATACTTACAAGTGTTATGAGGTGGGACGGGGACATTGTTGGTAGGTGATAGGAAGTGGGTACAACAGATAACTGCTGATAAGACGCGTCAGAACGCTAGATCGTCGATTCCGTTACCTGGCTCGCATTGACACCAGAGCAACCATACTTACAAGTGTTATGTGGGGTGGGACGGGGACATTGTTGGTAGGTGATGGAAGTGGTTACAACTGATAAGGCTGATAAGGGGCGTCAGAACGCAAAAGTCGTCGATTCCGTTACCCAGCTCGCGTTGACACCAGAGCAACCATACTTACAAGTGTTATGTGGGGTGGGACGGGACATTGTTGGTGGGTGATAGAAAGTGGTTACAACAGATAAGGCTGATAAGACGCGTCAGAACGCAAAATCGTCGTTCCGTTACGCAGCTCGCGTTGGGTACTAGAACGTCCTCCTACTTACAAACCCTATTCGTAGAGGAACGTGCACACTGTATCAATATAACCAGCTTACTTGATAGAAGTCGGCGGCATAAACATAAGCAAGTCTTCAGCAAATGATAAGTTTCATTTCAAATGCACTATTAAGAAAACTAAAACTCACTGAACCGCTTATCCTTTTGGAGTTCCAAATAATGACGTAAAATAATGATAAGCATTAGCTCCTCGATGTGTGAATAGGTAATTTCTTTTTTAATTTAGAGTCTGCGCAGAAGTCTATTCAGCTGCTGGATTATCAGTAAAATGCTGAGGTTTACTGCTTATTACAAATACCAGTTTAGCTCCGCCCGCTACCGCGCGCATGACACGGAAGCCTCTGACAAAACTGACAATCGGTGAAGCTTTGGGTTTCCACCGCTTAACTATAGCTGCTTCGTTAAATGCATTACTGTCCGTTGCCCATCTTGGCTGTATCTCACTGTTTGATAAGCGCAGTGAAGTGCACAGCTAAAGTGATGTATGTAAACAACCACCATGCATCGAGTATCGAGGTAATTTAGCGGTCGAATAATTTTAAAACGGAATGCCCTGTATTCACTACGTAGTTATCTCCCGCCAACCGCCGGGACCTTCTCTCACAGCGTACGCTTTACGGCCTAAAATCACCTTACGAAAGCTAATTGCATCCTAGGCCTGCCCCCTCTCCTCTCCTTCCCACTCACCTTCAGCTGCCACCGCAGCACCATGTGAAATAACTGGAAGTGACCTCAGTAGGTGTTTATGTAGCCGTTGGGGATGTTATCACAATCATGCCATTGCAAAACACTAATAGCTAAAGTCCTGTGAGCTACATGATTCTGTTAGCGGTTTGTTTATCCCATGAGCTTCCTTCTCACTCACTTCATTTTGCGGACGGACACACATACATACATACATACATACATATACATACATATACATACATACATACATACATACATACATACATACATACATACATACATACATACATACATACATACATACATACATACATACATACATACATACATACATACATACATACATACATACATACATACATACATACATACATATACATACATACATACATACATACATACATACATACATACATACATACATACATACATACATACATACATACATACATACATACATACATACATACATACATACATACATACATACATACATACATACATACATACATACATACATACATACATACATACATACATACATACATACATACATACATACATACATACATACATACATACATACATACATACATACATACATACATACATACATACATACATACATACATACATACATACATACATACATACATACATACATACATACATACATACATACATACATACATACATACATACATACATACATACATACATACATACATACATACATACATACATACATACATACATACATACATACATACATACATACATACATACATACATACATACATACATACATACATACATACATACATACATACATACATACATACATACATACATACATACATACATACATACATACATACATACATACATACATACATACATACATACATACATACATACATACATACATACATACATACATACATACATACATACATACATACATACATACATACATACATACATACATACATACATACATACATACATACATACATACATACATACATACATACATACATACATACATACATACATACATACATACATACATACATACATACATACATACATACATACATACATACATACATACATACATACATACATACATACATACATACATACATACATACATACATACATACATACATACATACATACATACATACATACATACATACATACATACATACATACATACATACATACATACATACATACATACATACATACATACATACATACATACATACATACATACATACATACATACATACATACATACATACATACATACATACATACATACATACATACATACATACATACATACATACATACATACATACATACATACATACATACATACATACGCACATACATACAGACATACAAACCGACACACAAAGTTAGCGCTTTATAAAATAGAAGGATTGTACTATTAGAGCATCCAATTCATCCTCAAGGACTCTAGAAAGTGTAGCGGTTGAAAGGTGTTTGAGTTTACAAGTATAACGCTAGTGAAATGATCAATCGACAACCCGGGGCATGATATGAAAGAGAATGAGTTAGCTGCTCAATTGCTTTGCGGTAATCTTTCGTTTCATACGAGGATCGTACTCATCAAGTCTTCATGGTCACCAACCGGGTAGATCAGTGCCGCCAAAATCAGGTTCTGACACTGCTGAAAAGCGCAACTATAAAATTCGTTCAAAGTTGGCGTGTTCGCGCTCCTTTCACTCCTGCCTCTTATGCAGTGTGTTATACTGTGTGGGCACTCCCACGGATATGTTCCCCACCTCTCATAATCATGTCCCAAAATTAGCTCCTGCGACTGCTATGCGAAGTTAAAATGAATTTCGTGAAATTTGTGTTTCAGCGCCTCTTATCTGCTCTTATCAGTCGTTATCACTTTGTGACCCCCACCAAATATGTTCCCGTCCCACCCCCTATATCATATCAAAAAATCAGCTCCTAACGACTGCTGCGACGCGTGCTATGAATTTCGTGACACACGCACACACACACACAAACAGACAGACATAGCGTTTTATATATAGTAGGGATACTAGCTCAGCTCCAGGCGTTATCACGCGTATTCTCGATGAGCTTCAGTGAAACTGTGGAGGGTCTAACACAGTCAATAGTGAGATGGTTAATGGAGTATCTCATGCTGATATTCCATGGTCCTCCAGTTTCGCTAAAGCCTGCCGTGTGATGCGCGCGATAGCGGGCGAAGCAAATCTCGTAGTGTATGATTTCTAAGTGGTCTTTGACATAAGCGAAGGTGACGTATTAGCCTGAGATTGATAAACCCTATGAGAATGTTACGAAGGCTCACCTGGAGGAAAGAAAGATTGGTCTCGCCGGTAAGGCAATCAATTTTTATCAGCAGAGGCTTGTAGGTACTTGAAAGGGAAGGAGAGAGGAGACAAGGCTTGAGACAAGTCTATTGGGCTTTATGGAATAGCTCACCGCGGCACGGGCGCGAGCGCGTGCGAGGTCACACTGACGTCACAGCGGCGGCTAGGGATTGAACAATGCATTCCCAATTCTTGACAATATTACGTATCAGACATTATCGACAGAAGCAGTAGAGAAGATTGGCTCTATCAAAATCAACTTTGAATTGATTGCGTACTGTTTAGGATTTACCCACGAAAGCGTTGACTTCCTCCACATTCGGAAACAATTCCTGATTTCCGAGGGTGAAAGTTGAACCTGAGTATACAATCACTCTGATCACGTTGCTACTGATTGCCTTAGTTGGTGAGGTGCGAGCAGGCCTGTTATTAGTCAAGCAAAGTGGCAGCGACGCTTTCTTTCTGGCTCATCCTCGTAGCTATTGTGACGTCATCCGCATGCGCTCGCGTCTGCGACGCCGGTGAAGTTTTCTCTCTCCCCAGCAGGGTCGGTCCTATCGTTGCTACCTCTCAAAAATTTTTACGACCCCCCTCCCTCATGAAATGTTTTATACGACCCCCTTTTTCGGAACGATTTTTACAAAAAATTACAGTCGAGCGGGGGGGTCTTACCATAAAACCGTAAAAATTCCCTGCAACAATTCCCTACATTTCCCTACAACAAATTTTCTCCCGCACCGCTCCCCACTCATCACATGCAACTTCTTACAACCGAAGCAAGTACGACCCCCCCTCTACGACTCACCAAAATACGACCAAAATACGGAATACGAAATACGAAAATACGCCTCTACATGGAATTTGGTTTTGTTGATATATTGAACCAATTCAAAGGCGAATTCTACGATGAAAAAATTTGTCGATATAAGTATTCAATTGTCGATATTATGGTTTCCAATGTATATTCTATGCACTTATTTTGATAACAGTATTCTATCTTTGAATCACACGAAATGCATCAATTCCGGAATGGACAATCCTTCACTTCCTCGAGTAGAAGCACTCCGTAGAGCTTTTTGATAGTGTTACACTGCGAACAGGGTCAAACGAACCGTCAAGAATTTCTCGGGGATACGTGCGATATAGCGCTGGAAGCAGGCTTGCTCAAGCCGTCGTCTGAAACTGCCATCAAGTATACTTCTATACAACGTATTGTTTGCGTGCACCTTGACAGGAACGTTTCCAAGCTTGAAAAAGCCTTTCTTTTCGATGCGAGCAGATTGCTACGAAAGCTAAGATGCCATCAGACGTTTGTCTCGATTCCACAATAAACATTGATGTCGATCGTTGCCGTTACGTTGAAGAGATATTGGTTGATGTCTCGCCACTCTTGACTTGGAAGGGCGACCGACCTTATGCTAATGGAAAGCCAAAAAAAGGCATTATACGATGATGGCCTTTGCAGAAATCATAAGAGGAATCAAGAGTTGGGTACATCTCGGACCTCTGTTGCTCAAAGTGTAACTGGATAGCAAGAACCATCTCGACCTCTTTCACCCTCGGTCTCACGCCCTATGAAATCTTCTGTACTGCATTGCCAAGTGAAACTTTGCTACAATCACAGCAATAACATCGAGTAGTGCACATCGTGTAGTGGAGCAGCCGCTCTTGAATTTCTTGGAACTTACCAACAACGCCTTCCTACATAGAGGGTTCGACACCTTTAGAAGGGCTCCGGTTATGCATAATCGCAGAACGGGCAGTCCCAAAGGGTTGGAGGTTTCCGTTTCCAGTTGATGGTCTCTTACATCGACTGGCCATTCGGTGCGCGGGGAATGTGAGGACTCGGGCACCTATACAGTGCCCAAATTCTGAGCGGTACCGCCTTCAATGATCAGTGGTCAGATTGCTTAAGGATTCGAGTTTCTGTTTTAATAATGGTTATTATAATATTATGACTCTCATCATGAATATGGTGTCAAATAAAGATAGTAGCACTTGGCATGCGCGCTGAGATGCAAGCCAAAAATGAAGAAGATGGACACAAGGGAGTCGAACCAACGACACGTTCGGCTACGTGCCAACTCGATCCCAACGCCCTATCCACTATGTATGTCAGTGGACCCATGTGCAAGTGCTGCATAGGAATTCCTTAGGAAAAGCACGACGCGTTCTTGAGCACATGGTTTGAGTAATCAAACATTTTGTCCAAGTTTCGCCTTGTTTTCAACGTACAACGATAACGGGAACCCTTTAATATGACGCTAGTCAACGCCATGGACGATATACATCACAACGATGCAGTAAGAACTACATTTTCGGAGGCAATTTTTTCGGTCCCTTTTTGGAACTCAGGAACTCAAGGGGAAATGAGTCATAGTTTCAAGATTATCATTACCAACGCGAATTCGGAGCAGCAATTGCAACGCGATTACCTGAGAGCTCACATTGTGTAACACAGCTTAGACTGAGCATTTTTTTTGTTCAAAGCAACATTTATGATCAAACTTTAATGGAAGCATAATAAACATTTTATGATTTTCTGTTTCCTTCAGCCCGCCTTCTTCTCTACCGAACTACTTTCTTTCGTTCCAGAGCTACTTCCCGCTGTTGCTGTCTCTGTCTTTGACACTTCTTTTGAAGCGATTCTTCCCGGGTTCGTTTTCCCTCGCCGTTTTTTAAACACAAGGAATGCGATGACGATCACAAGGAGGATCACAACGAATGTACCTCCTCCTACCACCGGGAGCCTGGAAAGAAACATACGAATAGAAATGCAACATAAGACAGCAGACCGCAACAATGTGCTATATCTACGCCTCTTGACTTGCCATTAGCTATGAACGGATATTTGGCTTGAGCAACGGGTCTCAAGTTGGTGGTTCATGGGTGAGATGGGAGCATGATTTTACTAGGATTCCTTTGACGTATTGATGGCGGCGCGATGCGCATGCACCTTGCACCGTGTTGCTTGCAACTGTTCTATAAACAACACTATAACTTAACTGCAGAAGACGTGGTACGGATCATCTAATGTGCATCAGTCAAGCATTGCATAATTTTCAGATTGCTTTACTTCGTTTTCGTTTATTGCCGCAGAAATTCGAATGAAAACAGTGAACGGAGTGATTTAAAATACTCCTTTGGAAGGCTTGATGTGAGTTCGGCGAAATTGAGAGAAGATTGCGTTCAAAGCAGAGTCAACCATGCATTGCGCAGTTCTCAACGGCACGTTGAGAGGTCCTCAACGCACGTTGTATGAGAAAGAACACAGACGGCGAGCATGCGAGTGAATGTTCGCGCGAGAGAACGTGTCTAATCGGGCGAAACTGCGCAACGTGGCCGTCGAGAACTGCGCAACGCAAGGTTGGCTCTACTTAAAAGTTCTATGCAGCAAGGATAAGTAAATTTGACTTTCCTATTGCGGGTATCCTCGGACGAAATTCCTTTACCATACAAGGATATCGTTGCGCTAGTTATGTTGTGGATCGATATCTTGAGATTGCGGCCTGGTTTTCCGCGTAATGTCCTTTGTCGTTCCGACCAGGGTCAACCCTACGTTGTTACGAGTAACAACGGGGGGGGGTCGTACTCAGTTGAGCTTGGAGGGAGGGGGGTCGTACCCTCTCGGTGGCCGACAGTGGTAATATCGGATAATAGCCAGCACGTTACGTTTTCGTAAGATGACTGATACTAGAGCATCTATAAACCACGCTTCCCTCTAAATGAGCTTTCAAATGAATCAGCGAATTAGAAGGGCGCCCGAGGCGTGGCGCGCACCAAGGCAAGGGATGTAGTGCAAGCGCATGCTCGAAGCTTTCTAGCACATCCTAAATTAAACATGAAATTGGTCTTCCAAGAAGTTACGGGCAGTGAAACCTAAGAAAACCCGCGTTTTCGAGAAAATGGCTTGAAGAATACCCCTCAAAAAAAGTAACAACGGGACTAATTTTTGAACTGCTGATCTTTCAGGAACGCTTGGGTGCTCGTTAGAAAGCTTGAATCCTGTAGTTTATTATACCGTGTTCAGCTTCCCAAATGAATGACTTTGAAGGAAGTTATGATCGTTTGAAGGTCAAAAAGTCGCCTTTGCACAGAAAAAAGTAACAACGTACTAAATTTTTATTAAATTAACTTTCGAAGAATTTTTACCCATGGTTGGAGAGAGAATAATTTGAATTTTCCAAATCAAATCACTTCGGCGCAGAAGCTCGAATATGAAGGAAGTTATAGCCTTAGAAAGAGGGGTGTAAAAATTGTGTTGCAATTGAAGAACGTGAAGGATTTCAGTATTTCAATTGGAGCGATAATTTTTTCTGACTTCTCATAAGTTTTTATCAGGTAATATTGTCAATATTCCGGTCACTGGTTCAGTTTATTTCATCTCCTAGTTTGGTAACCCTTTGGAGTACACGGATATCTTTGAATGCATCTCATTTTTTCGTGTTTGGAAGCAGCGATGAATATCTGTCGTGGATTTTGCTAAAGTTTCATCTTTGATGACTTACGTAGAAATAAATATTGATGGTAAACACTGTCTCTACACAAGTGTCACATACAAGGGGGGTCGTATCAAATCACCCATGAAGGGGGGGGGTCGTAAAAAATTTCCAAAGAGTAACAACGATAGGGTTGACCCTGCTTCGAACTTCT
>MU906521.1:0-14906 GCA_036418205.1 Ostertagia ostertagi | reverse complement strand
GGAGGGAATACGTGGTGAGTGCGCGAGGGAATACTATAATTACGAATAGGAAACAGGGGGTGAGAAACGAAAAAATAAAGTTAAGTTACGAAAATGCTGAACGATCACCACGTCGCTTAGCGCTGCGGGCAAAAAATGGGATAAACTACGAAAAGGAAAACGGAACAAAACAACACATCATGATAATGAACAACAGTGAAACGCTGCGAGCAAAAAATGCGCTTACGACAAAAACTACACTGCACACTAAACTACGAAAACTTGTAAGGGGAAAGGTACCTGATCACACAACATCCCGCGATGTTTACGCTCAAGTCCTTGTTGAGCGTGTAGTACGGCGTATAAAGGATAGCAGAATAATAGTGAATATGATAGTAGCTGCGAATGGAACGTTGAACTGCAACGAGAAGCGTACTGCTACGCAGAACATATATGAAAAAGGCACTGCTGGACTTGAATAACACTACTTCGCGGCCTCTTGCATGCGCGCGCGTACGCGTCGCGTACTGACGCTGGAGCGAGCCATTGCCCGTCCATACGCAGTAAGCGAATCAGATCTTGAGAACTACGTTACAGAACAAGCGAGAACTTACTTTGCACGCTACGAACGTACTTGTGAGCCGATTTAGCCGCTCTTGATGGTTGAATGCGTTGAGCGGGCGGAGTTTGAGCTACGGTTTTTGAGGTCGACTGAGTCGATTGCGCGCGTATTTCTAGCGGATATAACTGCGTAATTGATCTTGTTTTGGTATTACCGCTAGGCATAAGAACATCAGCCGATCGTACGCAACCATCCTTGCCCGTGATGTACTTTTTGAATAAGACCGTACGGCCACTGACCTCGCGCGAGCTTTTCATCGGCTACGATGACGACATCTCCGACTTGCGGAGTCAAGTTGACGAATTTGCCTTGACGTACGCGAGCTTGCTGACGTTCTCGCAATGCGGAGAGATAGTCGGAGTGCCAGACTTCCCAAAACTGGTCGAGAAGAACAAGCATTTCCTTGTACCACTCCGCAAGATTGTGAGAAGCGTCATAAACCGGGTCTGCTTGCGATGGCAAAGGAGGTAACTGGATGTTAATTGCGGGCGAAATAAAGTCTATAGGTCGCAGTACGTAAGCAAACACGTCCCCCTCCCGATAGGGAGTAATAGGACGGGAATTTAAGGTTGCTTCGATTTCTGCGACTATAGTTTGAAGCTGATTGAGTTGGAGTACAGCACGACCAATGGATTTTTTGTACGCAGTTTTGAACAAAGCGACCATACGTTCATAAAATCCTCCTTTCCAGGGGGAAAGAGGAGTTATGAACTTCCATACGATTTTGTGCTTTACGCAATAGTTTGAAACCGACTCCCAGGCTTTAGGGGAGTAAAGCACTGAAGTGATGGCGCTTTCTGCGGCATGAAACGTGGTCGAATTATCGCTGTACACGACGTCTGGTGTACCTCTACGAGCGATAAACCTGCGAAACGCGAGTAAAAACTCCTGCGTGGAATTATCGAGTACAACTTCGAGATGTACTGCGCGCGTTGCCATGCACGTAAACAAGCTGATCCACACTTTGTTGGAATTTGTGTGCGAATTGCTTACGACTAGTGGACCGAGATAGTCTACGCCGATGTTTTGAAAGGGTCTTGACCTTTGTACGCGTTCTGGCGGTAACTGCGGCATATTAGGATACCGATAAGCTTGCCCACTGATTTTCTTGCAAGCAACACAGCTACGCAGAGTTTTATGAACATATTTACGTATGAATGGAATGAAAAAACGTTTCCGCAGATTTGCTATGGTATGGTACACGCCACAATGATGGAATAAGTTGTGATAATGAAGTATTATCATAAATGTTAACCTATGCGTAGGCACTAACAAGATGGGTGCCGTATTTAGCGGCCCTACACGAGACGGACATCGTATGAGATGATCTTGTGCTCGTTGAGCGTTGTATTCAGCGAGCTTTAACCGCTCTAAAGACGTCTCACTCTCACGATAATGCGTGAGAATGAGAAGGACTTCTGCGGTATCGATATCCGACACTTGTATAGTACCTGATGATGTAACTAAGCCTACGGACGGCAATTTTTGATGGATTTTGTCGCGCGTACGTTGAGATACGCGATCGTAAATTTGCCTACGTAGGAATTTAAGCACATAGGTTGTGATACGAACGAGTTTTAGGTAGTTATTTGTTACCGGAAAGGGTAACACCGACACAAACTCACCTTTCTGGACTACGTGCATATTTAGGTGTTCTGATTCGACATCTTCACCGTCAGATGGTGGAAGGTGAAAGTTAACATGCGCATTGGGCCATTGACTAGATGGACTACGCAGAAAATGAGGTCCAGTCCACCAAATGTGATTGTTCAGCTTCCTTCGTTGCCAGACCGCGAGTAGCACAGTCGGCAGGATTGTCCTCGGAAGCTACGTAGTGGAACTTGACTGGAGTGCCCTGAGCCTCAATTTCTGCTACGATACGACGAATGGCATCTACGCGATTTTGAACAAAGACCTTGTAAGGCTTTAACGCGTGAATCCAATGCAACGCAATTAACGAATCTGAGAACACGTGTATGGCTGCGAAAGGCAAGTTAA
This sequence comes from Ostertagia ostertagi, assembly GCA_036418205.1. Lineage (NCBI taxonomy): Eukaryota > Metazoa > Nematoda > Chromadorea > Rhabditida > Trichostrongylidae > Ostertagia > Ostertagia ostertagi. The sequence continues at coordinate 12,307 of MU906521.1, read as the reverse complement.
GATGTTTAAGTAAAAACTGCGCCATACGAACGCTAATTAGAGCTGCTAAGAGTTCTACACGTGGAATGGTAATTGGTTTGGGATTGTTTAAATGTGATTTTGCCATAATTAAGTTGGAATACGTTATGGCAGGCATACGGCAAACCAAATATGCACAACACGCGTAAAGACGCTTGGAAGCGTCGCCGAAAATGCATAGCTCTAAGCTACCGGATTTTGAATTAAACGGCAGAACTAAGCGTGGTATAGCTGGTAGCGGATGTTTTAGGTCAGCTAAGAGCTGACTCCACTTCTCTAACTGCGATTTCTCCAGGGGGTATCCCAACCCAATTCCTGTATCCAGAGGTCTTGTACAAAGACTTTAACTGGAGCCAGAAACGGGGTAAGGAGCCCTAGAGGATCGTAGGTAGAAGCTAATGCACGCAACGCTGTACGCTTAGAATTAACTTGGACTTGTGATGTTTTATACGAATGTCCAACGTATCCATGTCGAACTGCCAACGAATACCAAGTAGCGTAGCGTTAGATGGATTTATGGCGCGATCCTGATCCGATATAGCGGAGTTAACGCGAGTAGAATTGCACAAGAACTCCCTAAGGTTCATGTGCATCCTACTAAAGATGGACTTGACGAGTTTGTACTTGCTAAGTGCATCTTCCGTGAAGTAGCGCCCAAGATAACGTTATCCACGTAAGTATTACGTGAGATCTCGTCACCTATGGGTGATGCTTCACGTTGAAGATACAACTTGATGGCAGCAGCAAGTAAAAACGGCGAGGCGTTAACACCGAAGGGTATACGAGTGAATCGTAAGATACGTAAATTGTTGGATGACGGTGGCTTTGACGGATCTTTCAGCCACAAGAAGCGAGTAGCATCGCGTTGAGAACGTTGAAGTCTAACTTGATGGAACGCCTTTTCAACGTCTGCTATGAGGAGGAACGGATGCAGACGAGCACGAAGTAAGATACCTACGAGATCTGGCAAGAGTGAAGGACCTTGATGTAGACAGTCATTAAGACTGTGCGCACCCTTGCGCTTCGAGGAGGCATCAAATACGACGCGTAACTTTGTGGTAGAGGAGGATTCCTTGAATACCGCCTGATGAGGGATGTAATAGATACGCGGATCATCGAAGACGTATTCTTCGACATCCTCTACGAAGCCTGCAGTGATGTGATCCTCGATCGTCTTGACGTATTGTTGCCAAACAGATGGATTTTGGCTAAGGCGTTGATATTGACTAGAAAGGCGACAATACGCGAGCTGCTTATTATCGTTGAGATGTGGATGACCTGCTTTCCAAGGAAAGCAAACGTAAAGGACACCGTCAGAAAAAATAGCCGTATCGTTGAATTGTTGTACGATGGATTGTTGAAGTTGACTGTCTACGGAGGGGTCGGAGTCATCGGCTATGCCGAGAGCATCTAAGGACCAGAGGCGTTTTACTGCGACGTCGTCCTCGTGCTCGGTGACTGCGACCGTATCGACGGAACCTGGGCTTTGCGAAAGCCTGACAGAAAAACCGAGTTGCCGGAGACGACCGTTCCGAATCGAGTATGACACAAGAACCATGCCTGAAGGCAGGCAGACTGGCGGATCTGGTGACACAACGTCCCACCAATGGTCAATGCCGATAAGGACGTCAGGAACGACCGACTGCGACTGACAAAACGGCAACGAAAACCCATGATCCTGGATGAACGTAATATCCTCCGACGACAAGCGCGGTGTAAATTGCGCTACGGTGACTGTTTGCTTAGTAGTGAGCTCTACTACGAGCTCCTTGTCCAACAAATCGACCAAAGTGAGCTGCACGTTACCGGAGACTTCTGTGGTGGACTGGCCACCAAACGCGATAAACGTGCGAGGCTGCACATCAGAAACTTCGAGACCAAGATGGTTGGCTACGCTTGAAGTTATGAAGCTCCTCTGCGCTCCGGAGTCGAGAAACAAGATGACTTCTTCGAACTGCGCGGAACTGCAGTTGAATGCTTTAGCCTTAACAAGCATAAGCGAAGCGAACCTGCGAGACGATGTAGTAGCGTTGACCGAAGGTGCACCCGTATAGAGCGACTGTACAGCTTCCGCTTCGTCCTCAGACTCGAGGGCCTGATTCTGTTGCGGATATGGCGAACTGCGGCGTTTGTGATGACTTGATGAATCCCTTACGGGAGAACGAAACGCAACACGTTGCGGAGAATGCGAACGAGATGAACGAGGCGACCAACGAGCTCTGCTTGACTCGTACCGCTCACGAGAGTATGAGCGAGATCCGTCACTTCGAGACGAGCTGCGGGCTCGGCGATGTTCTCTCGACGGACTGCGCGACGAATAACGACGAGGCGAGCGGTAACGATGATGTTTATCATCGCTACGTCGATCCCTCGTAGAATGACGACGAGCTTGTGAAGACTGACGACATAGAAGATCATGATGATCTCCTCCGCACACACGACAAGCTGGATAGTCACACGTACGAGACGAGTGACCCTCTCGCAAACACCTCCAGCACAGATGACGTAACTGAACGACTGTACGACGGATAGCGACTGGAGCATCCAACGGACAACGAGTAGAACGATGGTCCACGGAGTCACAGAAACAACACCGAGAAGAAGAACTGGAGCGCCGTGAACGAGACGGAGAACGCGATGGACTGCGCTGCGGTAAACTTGTATTTACACTAAGGCTGGTAGATAATGTTGTTGAGTCTTCGTACTTCTCCGTGGAAGCGATGATGTTATCGAGCTTCTTCATGACTTGATCAAGATCGAAGTCCGAATTGGACTGGAACTCGAGGTCGTGCAGTTTACGCTGCACTTCCGACGGAAATTTGCTCTTGACTAAGTCAAGAAGCGGTAACACTGTACGAAATCTTCGTATCTACGCAAACCGTGAAGAATACCTGATATGCGAAACCAGGTATTACGCAGGTCTTGACCGGTATTACGAGCCACGGGCAGTTGCTGAAGTTGCTTATGAAGAGTCGCACGTGTCTTATAAGGACGATCGTAGCGCCTCTTCAAAGCCTCACCAACTCATTATAATTACACTCGTCGGGGTCAAGATCCTGGAGTACTACCTGGGCTTCGCCTTGCAACAAACTTTGTAAATACAAGAATTTAAAGGTTGGAGGTGTATGTGGATCATTATGTACTGCGAGTTCGAATGCGCACCAAAACCTATGGAATTTAGTTATGTCCCCTGTGAATGGTTCAAGCGTAAGTTTGCCCAGTTGTACCGCGGGCTGCGCTGAAGATGTTGAGTACAGGGGTTCTTGTTGTACTACGGAATGATGTTGCGTGTAGTACGATGACGAGGCCTAGGCGCGTCAGCTGTACGCTGTGGCAGTACATAAGGACGAACGACATCACTCGCTGTAGACGGCGTCGACGAATGCTCCCGTGGATGTTCTTGAGTACGTTCGGGCACATTCTGCGATGTATCTGAAAGCGACGTAAGTTGATTGCTGTCAATAAGCGTTTTAACTTCATGTAAACGTACGCTAAGAGACAATATTGTTGACTCAACTGCCGCTATAGCATCGTCTACGCGAGGCTGGTAAAGAAGTGCCTCTTGGGCGTCGCTGTCTTCGGCAGCTAGATCTTTAACCACGTCTAAAAACGCTTGGCGCTTCTCCAAAAGCGTGCGCTGCGCTGCACGAGCTTGCGCTAAGTATGACTGAATGGTAGCTTGGCGTAGGCCAAGCACCTGCGGCGTTGCGCTACTTTGCGGATCTAAAGGCTGGAGAACAGACGCCGGGATCTTACCTTTTAGAGCTTCCCACGCCGTAAGAGCTTTAGTTAGATCGATCTTATGAGCACTGAGTTGCGACATTTTGTTCGCTGGCAGGAGGTAGTACTGCCGTACCCAAATCTAAAACTAACTAAGGTGAATGTGTGTTGATCCGTGGGGTAGCTGCGGCCGACAGCTGCCCTACGGCAACAAACAAGTAACATATGACGCAATGCTGGCCAGGCAAATAAACGGAGACTAACGGCGTATGCGATACGAGAAGATAATGGAGCACAACAAGAAGAGGTACTATGGTAGATGGAAGTATAACGTACGCACTATGAACAGCGGCACAGACAATATGCACTAGCGTATAATGCCAACATGAGCCCGTGAAAGGGGTGCAGCGTGACTCAAGGAGACCCATAGTACCCTATCAGAGAGCACCGTCGCATACCTAACCCACCTGCGCAGAGTTAACACCAACTCGACGTATCACGGCTGTCCCCACGGCGGCCTGTGCCACTCAAGTCGACGTGGGTGAGAGCCAGGTCCCACGTGGATATAGGCAGGGGAGTCCCAATGGCGTGACGCCTGTGAATTGAACTGCACGTTTGAACATAATTTGTATGCCTACGACCATTACCGGGCCGACTAGGCTAGCGGCGAGCGCGAGAGCAGGCTCGATCACTAAGGCCCAACGTGGGTTTCCCACACGTTGAACCCCAGTCCGATGCACCATGTCGCGCCGGCACGGACGCCTTGCTCCCCGCTAGTCGCATAAGCATCGGGGTTCACCCGGCGAAGGAGCGGCGTCGGTGTCGGCGTGAGGGTAGCTACGGGGACTTACGCCGCGCTCGCTGCCCGCCACTATGCCACGCGGACACCTAATAGGCCTAAGCAGCCCCGACTAGAAGTACGACATAACTTGCTACGTACCACGTAACCTAGGACACTACGCCGTGATGTTACTAGCCCCTAACTTATTTTATGATGACCAACCGGCCCGGCCTACGGGCATTGTTTGAACTACTAACCTAAGATCATACTCATATAAAAATAGTACTATGCGGAATGACCGCTTACGAAAAGAACAACAAGAAAATATGCCATAGATTCATGTAATTCTAACTACTACGAAAGAATAACTACAATAGGGAACGGCTACTACGACTCACGGGTCGAACCCAGTAGTGGTTCTTACGCGAGGGAGACGTGGCTCGGTTCCGTTGTCCATCGACGGGCATCCATGCCCGGATCCACTCCTTGACGTACGGACAGCGTGAGGTGGCGACACGGAACAGACGACGACGACCAGCGGCTTCACTCGACGGCGGCACTACGTAGACTGAGACAGGCAGAGGCGCCGGCACTCTGCTTCTCTGGACTCTTCGCGAAGCTTCGATGGCGCGGGCGCGCCAGGACCCGCGCACACCCGACCAGGCGCGACCCTTTAAGTAGAGTCGTACGGAAGTCACGACACTGGGGGCGGCGCACGACGTAAGGGGTCCCAGCGGCTACGGAGACCAGAGCCCGTCCTTACCTACTGCGACTACGCAGCTACAATGACATACATGTTAGTTAAACGTCGAGTCCCTACGGGGCCTAACTACCTACGCTGGGTTCGAGGGCAGATCTTATTGACGTCCGGGCCAAGTTGTTTTTCCCTACGATACAATTGCTTAAACTACAACAAATATACAATTAAATACATTGAATCTATGGTGTGCTGGATCGGAGTGAGGCGGCTGCTACGGATGACGATTGACTTCTTGACGCATCATCGTGGACTTGACAGCAACTCGAGGATACAGCAGTGACGACGTAGCTTGACGTGACGTACGGCTTCAGAGGTAGTGACTTGAGTGGAACGTCAAACGACTACGGGAATTTTTGGACTACTGCGCGAGTTTTGCCTCACGCCTATGGGGGAAGTTTTAGTGCGAGGGGGAGATTTTACCTCGCTATGCGAAATACCCACGGGTCAGTTAAGGGGGAAAGGCAAAAAGAAAATCCCGGGACAAGACAAAAATGAATTTAGCGGTCTCCCACCGCTCCCCAAGGGGTGCTGCACTACGCAGCAGTTGCGTTCACGCGTACGTGAACAACATAATAAATTCCTCGCCTACGCGAGTCGACATAAATTCTCGTACTACGAAGTACGCTGAAAGTAAAATATTAATAAACAATTATACGGACCTACGGCCCGTGCAACAAATTAAATCATTTACTACGAAGTAGAAAAAACTTGCTGTGTACTACGAAGGTACACCATTCATTGACTACGAAAAAATAACTGCACCACAAACAGCGAGGAAGAGGAGCAGCTCGAAGCTTCTTCTCTCCCTTGCTGCCCTTCAACTTACCTACCCTAGTAATTCCTAAATGGTTCGCTTATGCGAGCCATCCTGGGGCGCGAGAGGGGGTAAGGCTACGCAGATGTTATGCGTATAAGTGACAACTACTCTAATAGAAATAGGAGCCTACATTATAGATGGGATACTAAATTACTGTAAATTAACTACGTCATAAACTAGGAAATAAATGGACATAGACTAATTTTGATGTGTAGCGAAAACTACATTTGCAATTAGTAACTACGTTTACATTACTAGACTACGCTAAACTAAGTAGAAAGTAAACGTAGAAAAAGGTTGCGTGTATTCGTCATTGGCGCGACACCATGCAGTGTGCACGGCTCACTCCAATGAGGAATACATGGCGAAAGAAGAAAACTAATTTTGTCTACGAGCACAACCGCCATTAATAAATGCGCGAAACGGCATGCTGTATGATCAGGTAGATAACTACGAAAAGGAAAACACGTGTGCAGTATGAGGGAATACGTGGTGAGTGCGCGAGGGAATACTATAATTACGAATAGGAAACAGGGGGTGAGAAACGAAAAAATAAAGTTAAGTTACGAAAATGCTGAACGATCACCACGTCGCTTAGCGCTGCGGGCAAAAAATGGGATAAACTACGAAAAGGAAAACGGAACAAAACAACACATCATGATAATGAACAACAGTGAAACGCTGCGAGCAAAAAATGCGCTTACGACAAAAACTACACTGCACACTAAACTACGAAAACTTGTAAGGGGAAAGGTACCTGATCACACAACATCCCGCGATGTTTACGCTCAAGTCCTTGTTGAGCGTGTAGTACGGCGTATAAAGGATAGCAGAATAATAGTGAATATGATAGTAGCTGCGAATGGAACGTTGAACTGCAACGAGAAGCGTACTGCTACGCAGAACATATATGAAAAAGGCACTGCTGGACTTGAATAACACTACTTCGCGGCCTCTTGCATGCGCGCGCGTACGCGTCGCGTACTGACGCTGGAGCGAGCCATTGCCCGTCCATACGCAGTAAGCGAATCAGATCTTGAGAACTACGTTACAGAACAAGCGAGAACTTACTTTGCACGCTACGAACGTACTTGTGAGCCGATTTAGCCGCTCTTGATGGTTGAATGCGTTGAGCGGGCGGAGTTTGAGCTACGGTTTTTGAGGTCGACTGAGTCGATTGCGCGCGTATTTCTAGCGGATATAACTGCGTAATTGATCTTGTTTTGGTATTACCGCTAGGCATAAGAACATCAGCCGATCGTACGCAACCATCCTTGCCCGTGATGTACTTTTTGAATGAGACCGTACGGCCACTGACCTCGCGCGAGCTTTTCATCGGCTACGATGACGACATCTCCGACTTGCGGAGTCAAGTTGACGAATTTGCCTTGACGTACGCGAGATTGCTGACGTTCTCGCAATGCGGAGAGATAGTCGGAGTGCCAGACTTCCCAAAACTGGTCGAGAAGAACAAGCATTTCCTTGTACCACTCCGCAAGATTGTGAGAAGCGTCATAAACCGGGTCTGCTTGCGATGGCAAAGGAGGTAACTGGATGTTAATTGCGGGCGAAATAAAGTCTATAGGTCGCAGTACGTAAGCAAACACGTCCCCCTCCCGATAGGGAGTAATAGGACGGGAATTTAAGGTTGCCTCGATTTCTGCGACTATAGTTTGAAGCTGGTTGAGTTGGAGTACAGCACGACCAATGGATTTTTTGTACGCAGTTTTGAACAAAGCGACCATACGTTCATAAAATCCTCCTTTCCAGGGGGAAAGAGGAGTTATGAACTTCCATACGATTTTGTGCTTTACGCAATAGTTTGAAACCGACTCCCAGGCCTTAGGGGAGTAAAGCACTGAAATAATGGCGCTTTCTGCGGCATGAAACGTAGTCGAATTATCGCTGTACACGACGTCTGGTGTACCTCTACGAGCGATAAACCTGCGAAACGCGAGTAGAAACTCCTGCGTGGAATTATCGAGTACAACTTCGAGGTGTACAGCGCGTGTTGCCATGCACGTAAACAAGCTGATCCACACTTTGTTGGTATTTGTGTGCGAATTGCTTACGACTAGTGGACCGAGATAGTCTACGCCGATGTTTTGAAAGGGTCTTGACCTTTGTACGCGTTCTGGCGGTAACTGCGGCATATTAGGATACCGATAAGCTTGTCCACTGATTTTCTTGCAAGCAACACAACTACGCAGAGTTTTATGAACATACTTACGTATCGCAATCGGACATGAGAACAAGTTTCCGCAACTTAACCGTATGGTACTGGTAAAGCCACCGCTCATGATTGCAAAGTCTGTGTGATACCATGAAGGATTTATCATAACCATGTTAACGCTAGGTGCGTAAAGGAGCACTACACCACACCATGGGCCTGCGTACTTCAGCGGCCCGCTATCACGAACGCGACATCGTCATGAACGATGCCTTGTGCTCTGTTGAGCGTTGTATTCACGAGGCTTTGAACCGCTGCTAAAGACCGTCGTTCACTCTCACGATACTGTCTTGCCTATACGAGAAAGAAAAAAAAAGAAAAAATAGAAGAACTAAGAAAACATACGAAATAACCTACGCACGCTCCTGGCACAGCAGTGAAGGACCTTGATGTAGGCAGTCGTTGAGACTGTGCGCACCCTTGCGCTTCGAGGAGGCATCAAATACGACGCGTAACTTTGTGGTAGAGGAGGATTCCTTGAATACCGCCTGATGAGGGATGTAATAAATACGCGGATCATCGAAGACGTATTCTTCGACATCCTCTACGAAGCCTGCAGTGATGTGATCCTCGATGGTCTTGACGTATTGTTGCCAAACAGATGGACTTTGGCTAAGGCGTTGATATTGACTAGAAAGGCGACAATATGCGAGCTGCTTATTATCGTCAAGATGTGGATGACCTGCTTTCCAAGGAAAGCAAACGTAAAGGACACCGTCAGAAAAAATAGCCGTATCGTTGAATTGTTGTACGATGGATTGTTGAAGTTGATTGTCTACGGAGGGGTCAGAGTCGTCGGCTATGCCGAGAGCATCTAAAGACCAGAGGCGTTTTACTGCGACGTCGTCCTCGTGCTCAGTGACTGCGACCGTATCGAAGGAACCTGGGCTTTGCGAAAAGCCTGACAGAAAAACCTGCATTCGCCGGAGTACGACCGTTCCGGAATCGAAGTATCGACACGAAGCATTGCCTCAAGACAGGGCAGAACTGCGGATGCCTGTGACCAACCGTCCACACCGAATGTCAATGCCGATAAGGAACGTCAGGAACGACCGACTGCGACTGACAAAACGGCAACGAAAACCCATGATCCTGGATGAACGTAATGTCCTCCGACGACAAGCGCGGTGTAAATTGCGCTACGGTGACTGTTTGCTTAGTAGTGAGCTCTACTACGAGCTCCTTGTCCAACAAATCGACCAAAGGTGAGCTGCACGTTACCGGAGACTTCTGTGGTGGACTGGCCACCAAACGCGATAAACGTGCGAGGCTGCACATCAGAAACTTCGAGACCAAGATGGTTGGCTACGCTTGAAGTTATGAAGCTCCTCTGCGCTCCGGAAGTCGAGAAACAAGATGACTTCTTCGAACTGCGCGGAACTGCAGTTGAATGCTTTAGCCTTAACGAGCATAAACGAAGCGAGCCTGCGAGACGATGTAGTAGCGTTGACCGCAAGAGGCTCCCGTCAATACGATGCCTGTACAGGCTTCCGGCTTCCGCTCCTCACCTCAAGGGCCTGACTTCTCGTTGGCGGATCAATGGGACTGCGGCCGTTTGTGATACTTGATGCATCCGTTACGGAGAAACGAAACACAGCAACGTTGCGAGAATGCGAACGAAATGAACGAGGCGAGACCAACGAGCTCTACTTGACTCGTACCGCTCACGAGAGTATGAGCGAGATCCGTCACTTCGAGACGAGCTGCGGGCTCGGCGATGTTCTCTCGACGGACTGCGCGACGAATAACGACGAGGCGAGCGGTAACGATGATGTTTGTCATCGCTACGTCGATCCCTCGTAGAATGACGACGAGCTTGTGAAGACTGACGACATAGAAGATCATGATGATCTCCTCCGCACACACGACAAGCTGGATAGTCACACGTACGAGACGAGTGACCCTCTCGCAAACACCTCCAGCACAGATGACGTAACTGAACAACTGTACGACGGATAGCGACTGGAGCATCCAACGGACAACGAGTAGAACGATGGTCCACGGAGTCACAGAAGCAACACCGAGAAGAAGAACTGGAGCGCCGTGGAACGAGACGGAGAACGCGATGGACTGCGTGGCGGTAAACTTGTATTTACACTAAGGCTGGTAGATAATGTTGTTGAGTCTTCGTACTTCTCCGTGGAAGCGATGATGTTATCGAGCTTCTTCATGACTTGATCAAGATCGAAGTCCGAATTGGACTGGAACTCGAGGTGCGGCAGTTTACGCTGTACTTCCGACGGAAACTTTGCCTTGACTAAGTCAAGAAGCGGTAACACTGTACGAAAATCTTCGTACCTACGCAAGCCGTGAAGAATACCTGATATGCGAAACCAGGTATTACGCAGGTCCTGACCGGTATTACGAGCCACGGGCAGTTGCTGGAGTTGCTTGTGAAGAGTCGCCCGTGTCTTATAAGGACGATCGTAGCGCCTCTTCAAAGCCTCCACCAACTCATTATAATTACACTCGTCGGGGTCAAGATCCTGGAGTACTACCTGGGCTTCGCCTTGCAACAAACTTTGTAAATACAAGAATTTAAAGGTTGGAGATGTATGTGGATCATTATGTACTGCGAGTTCGAATGCGCACCAAAACCTATGGAATTTAGTTATGTCCCCTGTGAATGGTTCAAGCGTAAGTTTGCCCAGTTGTACCGCGGGCTGCGCTGAAGATTGTTGGGCTATCAATCGGGGGGCGGCGGCCGGGGGTGGCGTTTCTTGCGTTGTACTACGGGATGATGTTGCTTGTAGTACGATGAGAGGCTAGGCGCGTCAGTTGTACGCTGTGGCAGTACATAAGGACGAACGACATCACTCGCTGTAGACGGCGTCGAGGAATGCTCCCGTGGATGTTCTTGAGTACGTTCGGGCACATTCTGCGATGTATCTGAAAGCGACGTAAGTTGGTTGCTGTCAATAAGCGTTTTAACTTCATGTAAACGTACGCTAAGAGACAATATTGTTGACTCAACTGCCGCCGCCGCTATAGCATCGTCTACGCGAGGCTGGTAAAGAAGTGCCTCTTGGGCGTCGCTGTCTTCGGCAGCTAGATCTTAACCACATCTAAAAACTATAGCCACTTCTCTCTCCAAACAAGCGTCGCCGCTGCTCGAGCTGGCGCTAAGTATGACTGAATGGTAGCTTGGACGTAGGCCAAGCACCTGCGGCGTCGCGCTGCTTTGCGGATCTAAAGGCTGGAGAACAGACGCCGGGATCTTACCTTTTAGAGCTTCCCATGCCGTAAGAGCTTTAGCTAGATCGATCTTATGAGTACTGAGTTGCGACATTTTGTTTGCTGGCAGGAGGTAGTACTGCCGTACCCAAATCTAAATAACTAAGGTGGGTGTGTGTCTCCACCCGCTGGGGTAGCCCTAGCCCGCGCCCCCCGACAGCTGCTAGCGGCCACAAACAAGGACATGTGAGCGCAATGCTGGCCAGGCAAATAAGCGGAGACTAACGGCGTATGCGGTACGAGAAGATAATGAAGTACAACGAGGAGAGGTACTATGGTAGATGGAAGTGTAACATACGCACCATGAACAGCGGCACAGACAATATGCACTAGCGTATAATGCCAACAAGAGCCCGTGAAAAGGGGTGCAGCGTGACTCAAGGAGACCCATAGTACCCTATCAGAGAGCACCGTCGCATACCTAACCCACCTGCGCAGAGTTAACACCGGCTCGACGTATCACGGCTGTCCCCACGGCGGCCTGTGCCACTCAAGTCGACGTGGGTGAGAGCCGGGTCCCACGTGGAAATAGGCTGGGGAGTCCCAATGGCGTGACGCCTGTGAATTGAACTGCACGTTTGAGCACAATTTGTATGCCTACGACCATTACGGGCCGACTAGGCTAGTGGCGAGCGCGAGAGCAGGCTCGATCACTAAGGCCCAACGTGGGTTTCCCACACGTTGAACCCCAGCTCGATGCACCATGTCGCGCCGGCACGGACGCCTTGCTCCCCGCTAGTCGCATAA
>MU906511.1:0-11589 GCA_036418205.1 Ostertagia ostertagi | reverse complement strand
CAAATTCTCGGGAGACTTAGGTATAATGGTATGCTCCAGCGAGTCGTGAAGCAGAAGAAGGAAGCATACAAGCGCTGGCAGAAGACCCGGAGCCCCGAAGACCTCGCTACCTACAAGAGTTGCAAGAGGCTCGCTAAGGCCGCCGTAGCCAAGGCGAAGAACACGGAGATGGACGCCTTGTACGAGAAGTTGGAAAGCAGAAACGCAGAGAAGTTCGTCTTCAGACTGGCCAAAGCCCGGCATCGGGCTACCCAAGACATTAGGGTGGTGAAGAGCGTGAAGAGCAGTGACGGTATCTCGTTATGGAACTGTCCATCAGGTGACTCCCAAGTCCAACGAAGGTGAGAGGGCTTCTGGAACTGTGAGTTACCATGGATGGTGTTGGTCGACATGATAAACTCAGACAGTCTTTCGCCCTGCTCATTCCAAGGCATTGTATCACTAAAACGAATTAGCCTAATGAAACAAATTTACTTCCAAAAAAGGTAGGAGGCTAGTATCGCAAGGCAAAGCTAGGTTGACTATTGCATTAATAGAGGGATAGGAGAAGGCGCACCCCGTGGCACACAGGTGAGACCTGTCAAAATGATTCCAAGTTTTCTGTTGTCGCGTCTCTAACGAGACCTTCCTGGTGTTCAGCTTAGTCTCTCCTTCACGCTTACCCTGCAGAAAATCCGGCAGGATCCGAATAAGGATTTCTAGGTAATAGTTACTAGAAGGCTGTGAACCCGAAAGTTGCTCTTTGCAAGGTTTTCTCTTTAAGACTGGAGGTCTTGTCCTACTAAAACATACTACGTAGTGAACCCTTGTGACTTTTTTATTCCCAAATCACATGGGAACTCAAGAGAACGAAAACAAATCGAACATGCGGCACTGCGCGCCCCACCGCGAACGCGCTTACGGTGGAGCCTAACAAACCATACTGAGGAATTGTTTCTGTGACTCCAGGGTGCGTGAGCCATTTCTATTTTCTTCGGAGTTCCTGCCCTCTCCTAGGCTCACTTCTCGAGGATGCGCACCTATATTGCGATAGTGCTAAAAATTGAACTGAGCATCGCAAAACGAATCAAACGGTGCATCTTCCATTTCAAACGGCTACCCCCTCTACGCTCACTCTTAAAGGCAAACCCCGGGATTGGCCCGACTAGTAGGAGGGATACCACTAGGGAAATTGCAAGGTCTGTAACTACCTAGATCACTCCAGCTTCGTCGCAAAAATTGCGCGGTTAGGGCGCTAATCCTTACGGGCCTGCAACCATCGACCCAATTCCAACGCTTCCCACCCACCGCGAGAGGTGGTGAGATCAGCGTGCTCTCTCAAACGACGTGCTCTCTCGCGTATTTTGTCTTCTTTGACCGCCCTTTCTCGCCATCGTACCACATCCGACCCTGTTGAAGGGTAAGCCTTAGTTTCAGCGTTCCAAAGATTTCTCTTGCTTTCCTTCCCACTTTCAGGTCGTTCCGCAGCTAAGGTATCACTACAGAGCGCTGATAGCACTAGTTCAATCCCGGAGTTTGCCTTTAAGCACGAATCTCGATGCAGGCATTGCCATGTCCGCACCAATTTTTCAGCCGCACAAGTCTGCTGTCGATTCAAGGACAAGCTCCTGGACGAAACTAGAAAGAGCCCTCCGTGGTGATGACTAAGCTGCTGAACGACGAATTTGGGAAGGAAAGCAAGAGAAACCTTCGAACGCTGAAGTTAAGCCTGAACCTTTAGTAAGGTCGGATGTGGTACGACGGCGAGAGAAAGCGATCAGAGAAGGCAGATCACGCGGGAGAGCACCCTGCTCGAGAGAGTACGCTGATCCCCAATCGCGGATGGGTGGGAAGCGTTGCAATGGGGCCGTTGGTTGCAGGCCCGTAAGGGCTAGCACCCTAATCGCGCAGTTTGCGACGAAACTGGAGTGATCTATGTCGGTACGGACCCTACAATGTCGCTCACGGTGTCCTGGTAAGGGGGATACTTGGGTACCTTTGAGCGTTGAATTCCCAGGTGGAATGCCACTGGAGTCGATTGTCCGCTAGGCAAATTCTGTATTTGATTGTATGATTTCATTTCTTTGCTACAGGAACAAGGTCAACCGTCATAGTCTCGATACGACCTCCCCCCCCAAACCACTTGTTATGTACTGTACACTTGGTGTTTGTGTGTGTTTGCGTACTAACTCGTACTACTACTTCGTTCGTACACCGCAGATTGAGCTCAATAGCGTTGCGTTTACATTGGCGCGCACAATCTTCTCCTCGGCCCAGCGCGCATAGACCGAGGCGGGCTACTAATTTTTGGATGAGTGTGATTCTGGTCAAACATCAGTGTTTCTCAGAACGCCAAGTAATTTGTAGATCTACGAAAATTCAGTTCAGAATAGCACCACATTATGCCGGTAGTCTTCAAAACTGCGTTAGTTATGGGTAAGAGACACACCGAATTCACAAATGCCCCACTTAAAGAAAGTGCGCCCTCTTGTGAATTGCTTGATTCTGCTACCCCATCAGCTAAAGAGTTCTGGAGGGCTGCAATAACGTGGTGGTTTTCTGCCCACTAGATTCTCGCGATACAAAATCTACTTGCATTTTAGAAACATTTGAAGCTCGAAAAAAAATCGGTAAAAGTTTAATCTTTCTTCAAGTATACAAGTGGTAAGAGAATTTCGAAACTCTACATTGTTTCCTTTCAAAAAAAATACGCAAACTTTTGTAAAGCTTCATTTCTTCAAAAAATAGCCCCGTTCGACCGTTTTTTTTTTTGGAACCGGTTTTTTCGCTTTCAATGACTATAACTTCCCTTGGGAAGGAAAGAGTTATTGTCTCCTTGAGATAAAGTAGAAGGTTAAAGCTTTCTAACGAATATTTGACCTCTTTCAAAACCGAACGGCGGAAGTGGTGCAGTGGCAAGTGGCACGCCTACCATTGTCTCAAGGAACCTGGCCTACTACTGCTGAATGCCATCTTCACACATACAGTCAGAAACCTGATTTGCCCGAAAACTTTCGCCTTTGGGGACAATCCACCAGCTCACTTGGACATCACGGTTCGTTCATTCGACGATCTTACACCCTTTCGACGCCATTTGACGGCGCCCGGGCGCTACAGCTTTAGTTCACCAGACTTTGATGAAAATTTATATGTACGGCCAATCGGATGGTGCTGGTCACGAACAAAATAAGTATCCTCAAAGCTGATGCATACAATGCTTCAAAAGCTCTATATATTTAAATAGTTAATATAATTTTGAATTTTTTGGCACTTGAACACTGAACCTCTGGATCATCGCCCTACACTTTTGGCCTTCAGGGCACTATGGTCAGCGGAGATGCAAACTCGGTTTTATACGTATTCGCATAAAGTTCCTGTAGCATGAGAAATTAGCCGTTTCAAGACACTTGGCCGCGCCGCTTACGTGAAACTCGATCTCTCTGTTTTAAGTTTTACCCTAATCTCTCACCGGACCTCCGAAAATCCTCTTCTAGTAGTTGATACACTGTTTTATGGATAATATAATGTCTGCTGGCACTTTTGGAATACGAGAACTGGCAAATAAACCGAGCAAAACGAGCCTGATTCGCAAGAAAATCTGACGCGCATGCGCGTCATGCTGTCGTCAGTGTGTTAAAAAGTGCTCCACACTCTGAACGACATTTCTTCTAAGGGGAAGAAAAGAGATTATCGATATAACCCAGTGGGGACAGCGTTATATACCCGGTCACGCGGCATCACTCGGTCACACGGAGGAGGGGGTGGGAGAGATTTGCTTGATATTTTAAAATCCATAGGTCCGGAAAGCAACTCCATTTGCCGCTTTAGTTATTCACTTAGTTATTATTTCTAATTATTCATAATTATAGTCATAAATATTATTATTACTGACTGTACTATCCCAAGAATGCCGAATCGTTTGCAAACCTTCGCCCCAGCAGGGATTCGACTCGGATCACCTGTTTTCCGGGCAATTATACGGGCATCAGTTATACCACCGGGGCAAGTTTTGCCCACAACTCAGCATTCTTGTGATAACTTTCGTAACGCGAGCAGTGGCGTAAAAGAGCAGTTATCCATTGTATATATTATATATTATCTAGGGCGGAAGTGGTGTAGTGCAAGTGGCGCGCTTACCACGCGAGCGGTCCGGGGATCAAATCCTGGGTCGTGAGTCGCCCGGGCCAACCAAGCCTTCCATCCCTCCGGGGTCGGTTAATTGGTACCAGACTTGTCTGGGAGGATAAAAACACTGACTTGTACATCGGCTGGCCCCCGCAAGTCATTGTATAGGCCACATCGCATTCAAACGCCACTACGAATGTACAAATGGAAGTAGAATGCGTGCCGCATCCCAAAAAGGGATTGATCAACGGCAAATGCTTTATCCTTTATCCTTTAAAACTATGAGTCAAAAAAATCGCCCCGTTGGACCGTTTTTGGGGGAATTGCGGACCGATTTCTGGCAGAGCACTGGTTTTTCGGCTTTGAACTGTAATAACTTTCTTCAGATTCAGCTTTCTTGCAATTCTTATCCCCATGGAAGAAACTATAAAGTCTAGAGCTTCTTGATGATTACTTGCACTATTTTCTTCGAACCTTTCCCGTTCAAAAACGGTCCCGCTCTGGGCCGTTTTTAACTATCATTTTCGGGCTATCTGCCCTGAAAACACGAAAGTTTCAACACTCAAACCCTCACAGCTCTCTCCTCTTGAATTTTATGGTAATAATGATACAGCGGTCGCCAAGCTTTGTCCTTCGTATAAATATTTAACTCTTTCCAGGGAGCGAATATTTTTTCTACAAACTTCCGTGTAAGCCTTAGAGTAATCTACCGCAGGTGATCAACCCTTTTAACCCCACGTTCGGTTTCAAGTTTGAAACATTGCGCGACGACGGTCGCATAAAGAACATCTACTGCATGGACTCTTCTGCTATGAGTGCGCCACTACACGACCTTTATGGTAAGTAATAAGCGCTCGAAAGTGTGCTCTCCTACATATGACGACGTTGACCCTTGCAAATACGACCCCCTTCTCAAGCAGCCGAATACGACCCCCTCGACGGTTGACCCTGTTTAGGAAGAGTCACCACCTTAGGCAATAGCCTCGCCCGGAAGCGGGTTAAAGAAACTTCCCAAGAAGGCGGGAATTTCGTGGAAACCTGGAGAATTTTTCGGCTTTTTGAATTCCGTAACTTTTGCCGTTTCAGCAGTTATATATGTAGGTACCTTTCTCATCTTTAACTCGTAATCCTCAACGTTTTTGAACTGAAGCAGAGCGCGCCAGTCGCTTCATCCGCAATTCTTATAGTTCTTTTTTCAAGTGCCGTGTGGTGGGGGTCCGGAACGAGCTTCTCTGTTGTTGCTTGGTTAGTGAACAAAAACAAACAATAGTTTATCAGATCCGAACTTCTCCTAAAAGATGGCGCGGTGCGTCGCGGCGTTAGCGCCTAGGAGCGCGTCTGAGTTTTTTGAGCGCCATGTACCGAGCGGGCACATCAAGAAACAGAAATACTCCAGAACGGCATTATTTTGGGCACTCATGAGTACTCCTTCATGTACAGGTTCAATAAATTCAGATGAGACTGTTTCAGTAAGCTTAACTAAGTTAGCTTAAGTTTCGAGGTTTTTTCCTACAGTCGAAAGTGGCTTTGCATCGGTGGTAATCCACGGCTTTGAATAAAATGCCGACCTCCCTTTTCAGAAGGTCAATAACTTTCATTCAGCATGGAACGCGCCTTTTAAGAGCTGTAAAGGGACTTAAAATTCCCCCCCCCTTCTACATTTTTTCGTTGCAGTTGCCTTGTAGGACTTTTGCGATTTTAAGTGCACTGGCTAATTTCATTCTCATTTCGATCCTGTGGGAACTTTTAGCAAATGCATGAAATGAACGATTTTGGGCTTTCTATAGCTAATCGTTTCTTGACGTCTATGTCTCGAAAAAACTGTACTTACGCACTCTTGAAAATTGTGCCCGTCAATTCTTTTCTAAAAACCCGAGTTCTTCAAGTTCTCACGATCATCACTTTCTTTCTCTGTTTCCTGTAGTGAACGTTTGCTAAGGATGGCGCAAAATGCTGAGTTCAGGCTTTCTAATGAGCACTCGACTGTTTTGAACGTTCATTTTTACAGGAATATTCACACGTTCGCACTTTTTTAGCTTCTAGGCAGTATCCTTCAGCTTTTGGCTTTTGCGCCCCTATTCTCTTAAAATTTGTTTTATGAAGGAACAAGGTATTTTTTTCAAGCAACTTGTTGAAGCCTTTGCGCTTCCTGACCATACAGTACGGCTTTCAAAAGTTGAACACTTTTCGTTTTGATCTAGACGGCCGACCAAGTCAACGAAATTGTCCCAAATTTAGATATTCCATACACAAAATGAGTTCAGAATACGATGGGAAGAACAATTTCCAAAAACCTATAATCATATTTGAGAAATAAGATTTTTTTTCAAGTAATGGCGCGTCAAAAGTTTGGAAACTTTTTGTTTCCCTTATCAGTATGATTCCTACTCTTCAATGTTCACTTGTTTCTGTTAATTTTAGTTAAACCATTGAGCAATGTGTAATTTCAAAATGAATTCATATGCAAAGAAAGCAGTTTTTTCCATGGGGGTCCTTTTTTAAACCCTACAATCCGGAATACGAAATTGAAACTGATTCTTAGTAGTTCAGTCTCTACGGAAGCAATATTATCGAATGTTTCTAGCGTTATTGGAGTCGAGTAAGCATAAGAAGAATGATCATTCACAAAAAAGTATCCTCACAAAGAAAGTTGGCCCTCCTCAAATACTTCGAAGGGTGGTTGGCACGCCCCGTACCCCCGATATGCCCAACTAAGAGACAATTTTTTCTGGTTTGAACCTAATCGTATGAAAGTCCAAGCACAGCCCAACATCGGCCGCGACCTGGTGAATATTACGGATGATGTCCCAACAAGAAGCCATTGTTGGGCTTTCAAGGCAGGATGGCCCAACTGGCTTCCGCACACTAACGGCTAACATGGACCGAAGGCGAGAGGTGAAACTTTGTCCTCAGCGACGAATGAGATTTCTATCTTCCTAGAAATAATATTGTGGACCCTGTGAAGTGTTTTGTCAAATGGGAACCTCATTTTGAGTATGAGATTCCAACAGTCAGAAATAGCGAAGTACTGTCATGGATGAACATTTGTCCGGCCGTTCGGCGCTTCCCCAATACTAGCTATCCAGCGAAATGTGGGTTGGGCTAAGTACAAGTATAGTCTGTAGAATACAATGCTTTCCTTCGATAGTCAGAACTAGCCGGAAAAGATGGGTTTTCTATCCGGGAATGACCCAATGCAGGCCTACCTCCTCACTGCCGCCTTCCTAAACCCAGAAGAAGCTGTTATGAAGCGACCAAGTTAACATCTAAAATCTATTGAGTTCTACATCCCACGGAAGAACTGGCATGTCGCTCAACCCACATTCCAGTTAAGAATCCCACCAAACAATGTGATTTAGTTCACAGTGTGTAGGGTTCGACTTAAAAGTCCTAAAATTATTTTATAATCAACTCCATGTCAATAAAAACGACGCTAACATAGAAATTAAAGCTACTCATCGAATAACTAATTTATCATGTATTTGAGAGCTATTTTGCCGAATTCGCTTTGGAATTCGGAAGTTTCCAAACTTTTGACGCGCCATTTCCTATAAAAATTCGTATTTTTCAAATGCGATTTCAGTTTTCAAAAAATCATGTTACCCATCGTAATCTACACTAGATTCTGAATATAATATGTGAATTCGGGGCAATTTCATTGTCTATTGGCTACGCTAGATCAAAAATAAAAAAGTTTCCAAACTTTTGACCGCTACCTGTATATTGAAAGAAGAGCTTGAAGAGCTCTCTTCCGAAATCTGGCTTCTGCAAAACTTTCATTGTCAATCTTTCCGATCGTTGCGACTGCTTGCTCTTTCCTCTCTTCGAATGCACCGAGATTTGTCCAAATCCATTCCGCTGGTAGTGCTGAGATTTCTGCTCTAAGATGTGCCAGCACACGCACCTTGTTGTGAAAGCTAGCAATTCGCATGTCGTGTCCTGAAGCAAGCCTGAGCCTACGTACAGATGGGCTTTATAGTTTCACTTGGACTTCATGAACTAAAAATAGCTGCTGGGCGGCGCCCTGGCTAAAGCTCAACGTTCACCCCGTGCATTGCTGTGAGAGATAGACAAAAGCTGTCGAACTCAATTAATCACTCATTATATTAATTTTTTTCTACAATTCGCAATTTCTCGCGACCGCGTTTTCCGGTGTCCCATTCACCTAGCCAATGCATTGCCTCGATATCCACCGCTGCTCTCGGGTTTACGCCGCCTCCACTCCATAATAGCAAAAACACACACTTCCCTTCCGAATTATTTGAAGCGGAACGGGTGATCAATGGAAACTGGGCCGGAAAGTAGGGCTCCTCAATGGCTGCCACAGAAAGCGTCAAAGGCGTGCTGACTAGACCGGAAATCTAGTAGTACAGTCAATCCTCGATGAAAACCTTCGAGACTTGATCAAGATTTAAAGCAACAGTCCAGGCAGGGTTTCAACTACTTGGTCATTAGGCGGTCAAAACATGCCCCAGCCCAACTAAAGTTTATAGGAAATGTCTTTAATTTCAAAACCTACCTCTAAAATGCGCTGGAAGGGGTCGAAGTCCTCTTGGAGGGGGCGGATCACCCATAAAGAGGCGGATCGCCCAACATTCGCTGTGCAGAGCGCTTGCTCGACTAGCGGTCGTTGCGGGACCGCCGCGCTGTATGAGGTCGATTCCATAAGAACGCAATTGAAGCGCTTCAATTTCGATTGCTGGCAAATAGTTATGTATTTGCAAGCATGCATGGCTATTTGCCAGCAGTCAACTGGAGCGCATGTACTACGGGCAGGTTCGGACAACTCGTCCAACACACATCTCCCTAAACGGCCGGGGGAGTCCCTGTCTAAGCCCCTGCCCGACGTTTTTTTCTACTTTTTCTATCTCCATTGACCAACTTCTCACCTGCAACGTCATTATAGGTGGTCCTTACCCGCGAATTCGTTCCTGGATTGTTGCTTTAAGCCTTGGATCAATGTGCGTCACTTGGCGCATAACTTTGTTTACTGCTACAACCCCGTTCTATGAATTTTTATAGTGAATCCTTGGCATTAACCCTTAATGAGAACAAATTCTATTATAAAAAAGGTTGATTTGTATTAGGCTCTCCTTCTTGTCAACATCATCCACTGCATCAAAGGTTTCTCATCTACTGCAGGTGCGGGCTCACTTCCCTGTAGAGCTCATCGCCTGATTTGGGAACTAACCAGAAGGTCTGCCAGGTGGTGACAAGCTTTTTCAAAATCGTTTTTTGATGATATTGGGGCGCATTCGGGATCCACATAACAGTTTTTCATTTTTTCCTAAACTGCCCCTGAACTATACAACACCGGATAAAGAAGGAGTCCCGGTTCGATTCCTCTTGGAGACAAACTTTTGCATTTCAATCTCCTCCTGAAAGACCTTCTTGGTGAGACGACGTAAATATAAGCTAACGAACATGGGAAACATTTGGAGCTCCCGGCGCATTTCTTTTCGTGCATTATCCGGGGATAATTGCGCGGATGTTCAAGGACCACTCAGCTCTACTTAATGGCTGATGAGTTTGTGAGCTTTCGACTGCAGTCATTAGCAAAGAGTTGATTATCTCGTGCATCCTGCCTAGTTTTCAGTAATTAGAGGATGTTTTTGAAGAGATGAAACAAATAAAGGTTGTCCGACATCTGATAGGTCGCTCATGGCGCTTTCCCTCCCTTTAGCGCACTTCCTTCCTTATCTGCACCGTGCTTTACTTCCTTACCATCGCCCTTTATTGATCTGTGGCGCTACCGCAAGATATGGAGCATTCTGGTAGGAGCACATTCATAACTAACGGTAACCCGTATCTCCTTTTCGTTAGAATCGGGACTAAGCCTTAGGCGGGGCAGGGAAGGCTCCAAGATGCATAAGCAATTTAAATTCTTCCCTATGCTCCTGCGCCCTTCTGAGCTTAATCTTGGAAGGTGCCCCCGCGCCTGTAAGTGGATACTTACTCGTTTCTAAATTTTCATCTATGCGCCCTAATGGAAGGGCTATAGTCAAGGTGGACGGCATAGTAAAAGGTAACTTTATTATTGTTCAAGAGGGTAGCATCTAGGGCAGCCACTGCCCTATTATAAAATCTAGAAGGGAAAACAAAGATACGGTACCAAAGGACTGACTTGATTTTTGCCCATCGAATGCCCATTCGAGTCTTTTCTTTCAAAATTCAATTTTGCATTTCGAGTGCGGAAAGTGTCCACAGGAGAACATTACGACCTTCTGGGGACGAATTCAGAAGCCTACAGCTTCCATCTCCGCTGTGGGACCACGGCGCTGCCAATTTTGGTTATTTCTTTGCGCCATAGGGTTTTCAAGCGCGAGGCTTCCTTTTGGGCTCGATCACCCGTGGTCACATTCTTTCGATGCCTCATGTAAGCGTCCCGAGAAAAACTGCCCTCTCAACCAAATACAAACCATTGTTCTTTCCGGTATCTTCTCATTCCGTTTGCATTTCAACCTCAGAAATATGTAGCCCATTAAATCACTCAGTAACCCCTGTGAACTTACAGTACAACAAATACACCAACAAGCAATCTAGTTTCCTATTCGAAAGATAAAGGATAAAAGGATAAAGCATTTGCCGTTGATCAATCCCTTTTGGGATGCGGCACGCATTCTACTTCCATTTGTACATTCGTAGTGGCGTTTGAATGCGATGTGGCCTATACAATGACTTGCGGGGGCCAGCCGATGTACAAGTCAGTGTTTTTATCCTCCCAGACAAGTCTGGTACCAATTAACCGACCCCGGAGGGATGGAAGGCTTGGTTGGCCCGGGCGACTCACGACCCAGGATTTGATCCCCGGACCGCTCGCGTGGTAAGCGTGCCACTTGCCACTACACCACTTCCGCCCTATGATCCTACTTACTATAATAATATAGCAAATGGATAACTGCTCTTTTACGCCACTGCTCGCGTTACGAAGTTATCACAAGAATGCTGAGTTGTGGGCAAAACTTGCCCCGGTGGTTATAACTGATGGTCGTATAATTGCCCGGAAAAGCAGGAGATCCGAGACGAATCCCTGCTGGGGCGAAAGTTTTGCAAACGATTCGGCATTCTTGGGATAGTACAGTCAGTAATAATATTTATGACTATAATTATGATATAAAAATAATAACTAAATGAATTAACTAAGCGTCAAATGTGTTGCTTTCCGGACCTATGGGTTTTAAAATATCAAGCAAATCTCTCCCACCCCCCCCCCTCCTCCGTGTGACCGAGTGATGCCGCGTGACCGGGTATATAACGCTGTCCCCACTGGGTTATATCGATAATTCTTCTTTCCCCTTAGAAGAAATGTCGTTCAGAGTGTGGAGCACTTTTTAACACACTGACGACAGCATGACGCGCATGCGCGTCAGATTTTCTTGCGAATCAGGCTCGTTTTGCTCGGTTTATTTGCCAGTTCTCGTATTCCAAAAGTGCCAGCAGACATTATATTATCCATAAAACAGTGTACTACTAGAAGAGGATTTT
>MU906502.1:0-10794 GCA_036418205.1 Ostertagia ostertagi | reverse complement strand
TATTGTATTCAAGTTTATTTAAATATCTCTACAAGTCTAATTCGAAGTATGTAGAATGCGTGGCGCATCCCGGAAAAGGACTGACGAACGTTAAATGCTTTATACTTCATCCTTTTGCATCAACCATGTCAGTGCCATAATTTTCACCAATAGCAACTCCTGGCGAAAGCCGTAGAAGGCCTCACTCCTTAAACTCGCTTTGAGAAGCTTTCACTACAGATTCGAACACGATTTGCTGATCAAAGTAACGAATTTTCGTCCCCAAAAACCCTTATTTCATCCCTGAAGAATGCTCTAGGTCGCTTGGTTCCCAAAGTGTCTTCTTAGTCGAATCGAGCCACAATCGCTCGATTTCTCGACGAGGTCTTCGATATTTGCTCAGATATTCGCCCATCGTGTGTTCGCAAATAAAAGCCGTTGCGCGCGTTGTTCCGTTGATGAGTGGTCGGTCGGATGGTCGGTCGGCGGATGAGGTGGAGAGGTCCTTTCTCTGCAAATGAATGTGAATGCACCACACGAAAACACAGTGTCGTGTTTGTTTGTTTGCCTACGGCCAGATTTAGATGCACTTGTCGGCGGGTCCATAAATTACACAAATTCTGCTATTGTTTTTCCACTTGATTGGTCAAGACGCACGCTGGCACACAGTAGAGACAAGATGGGGTTTGACAAGTTGTCAGCTTGGTGAAAGGTTTCTCACGACGGCCTGGAAATAGGCTTGGTAACGCCTAAAGAGCAGGGCAAGCTCTTATGTAAAGTGCAGGTTTTACGTCACCTTCTCTTAGCACCTAGGTAAATGTGCATATACGGGTGGTAATGGGTTTGCTGGCTGGCGATGTTTATGCACAGTTATTTCGCCGCTCCGATAGAGGATATAGCATGACTGAGGTGTAAACAGTTGATATTGATTCCATTCGGGTAACTAACTGTCTACTATACGATTCTGTAACTATTTACATTTAACTTCTTTCAGCCACGAGCTCGTTAACTTGAGTTGAGTCCTTTGACTATGGCGTCTAGTTTCAAAAGGAAGGGTAGACACTGGCAGCCGGTATCCAGGTATCGCCTAGTCATAAATTAACGCCGCTGACGATCAATATTTTTTCATTTGAAGACGCTCGATTAGAAAAGAGCTTTGCTGGAATTCTAGCAAATTTAACTAGGGCTCGCCAAAGTTTAAGTTCTACATGTGCCGTTTTCAGGAAAGCATGCGCTCTGTACAGGCAAATAAAGCGCCGCCTCTGTACCGCGCGAAGTCCACCCACTCCGCAAACCCCGCCCACCACTCGAATAGCAAAAAAAATCCTAAAATGATTTCATTTTAAATAAAGTTAAGGAAGATGACCATACTTGTACACAATTTTCCTCCCACATTGTGAAATTGCCCATAGAAATAAACCCCAAAGCAAATTAACCATGGGTTGTGGCCAATTTCAGTCTCGAGATCTCCTCCTCCCTACTCTCACCTTGATTGCCAATGATGTCGATGAAGCCGTTGAATCTTACCCCAAGGCCTGACTGTAAAAATTGCTGAAAATACTGCAACAAAAATTTTCGCTTCCCCTTTCGGATATGTTTTGCAAAATATGACGTCTAAAACAAAAATGTCTGACCCCTTCATCTGATGTAGCCAGACGGTTAAGCCATCATCTCTTCCTGTTCATAGCAGTTCCTCATTTTGTGCGAGCGCTGAAGGGTTTCTCGTTGAAAATTTCATTCTCACTAGAATTGTAAAGAATGTCAAATTCAATGAAATGAATACGAACACATTGTTTTGGCTACGATCGGTGCGAAGAGGTTCTCTCTACGGCCAATGCGTTTTAATGTCAGCACAGGGCCATGCCTAGCGAGTGACGATTTGAATAGTGCATCACTACTGTGGTAGTCACGTTTCTAGCGGCAAAGGTCATATGAATACGATTTTCTGCCATTTGTTCCTCTTTGAACTGAATTTTCTCCTGCAATTCATCTGAACCAAAAGACTGTCTCGGGTCTCTATGTGGGTTTCCTTTCACGTTTCGATATTTCAATTGCTTCGAATAGGAAGTTAATTTGGTTGTTTTTATACTACTTGTGCGACAAAAATGCTAGTTTCTCCTATCTTTTTTGTTTATCCTTTCTCACCATTTTTTTCGGAACGCCCTCAATCTTCTTTCCTTTTAAGCAGATTTGAATTCGTACATTTCTTTTCGAATGTTCGTCGCATAATTACGGAAACGTTACACGATCTTCTGACAGGACTCGTTTAAAGCTCTTAGTTCCACAGTGTGGCACCGGAAATGACTTTTATAGCAATTGAATGGCATCATATCTGTGATAAGCACGGCGGCTCAAATATTTGACTTCTTTCACTGCGGAAGAAGGACTGGAGATATTTCCGTGGATAAGAGCGTTTTGCTTTACTTTCTTATTAGTTCTTTTTTAAATCCCTTGTTTTTTCCCAACCGCCCAAACATGGTTCCTTTGCTTCTGGTCTGTATATGTCAGAAGTTGAATGCAGAACGGCTAACGCCCAACATTTTACTATAACAAATTCATCGGGAAGCAGTCCTCGCATTCACCGATAACGAGCTTGTGGAAAGTTTTATGACAGGCGAACCTGGTGTATCATTTCCATAGTTTTCTCGAAGCGTTTTGTGGCCTATGAAGCGACTTTTGAATCTCTATCGTATTTTCCGGCAAATATCATCGCCGGGATGTCTACTAGCAGGTGTGAGCGCCGAATTCATTGTTCGAAGTTGGTGGCAACGACAGTTCTTTGTGCCGGCAGGGTTCATCGACGCGACCGCCATTGTCGACTGACAAATATCTAATACTGCTGTTTTAGTTTGGTATTTATTGGCCCATCTATGAAGCGGGCACAATAAAGTGGATTTCATTTCCTCGTGCCCTAACCTCAGAGTCCAACTCCATTCTTTTTTTCTGGCAGCTCTCTTATCTAGTCGTCGTTCTCAGAGTGGGGGCGGAACGTAAACTGGGCGTTGTGGACTTTGTTTTTTTTTGGCAGCTCTACCTATTGTACGCCAGCAATTGTAAAATTGATGGAGTTGTTGTCTGATTCGTACTTTGATTTCGTTTTTTCGTCTTTTCCCGAAATCTGGATCTGCGTTCGTGCTGTAATGTTGACATTTCGCTTTGTCAAACGTCTCTTTATATTTGTTCGATACCACTTCATTTTGTTAACGATCCATTTACAGAATGTTCGCCCACATCTGTGTCGCTGCCGTTGTCGGTCTCGCTTTCGCTGCTGATATCCAACAAGATACGAAAAACGCCGTCAACGAAGTCACCACCACCAAGGTGTGTTCAGTGAGCTGACTGCTTTCGGCATCTCTCTACAGCGTAAAAAACATATTCGTGTCACTATATGAGGGCCAAACTTAGGCTTGCGCGGCAGCGTTGATCAAAGGAGATGATAGCCGAATTTACTAGCAGTCCTAGGGACTGTCAGACTCTGTGAATCGAGCCATTTGCTAGCGTCCGTGGTCGCGGCGAGTCGCTCGATCGGCTGGTACCGCAACGCGACCGCGGATGCTGGCGAATCGCTGGTAGCGAATCGGTGATTCGCAAAGTCTGACATCGCCTAGAGCTTATGAAGATGTAATCCCCGCGTGGTTCACCCTTATAATTTGCTAAGCGTTTCACCTATAGTTAGTGTAGAAAAGCTAACAAAAAAGTCGTTCTCAGTTCGTAAGATAGACAGCCTTCAAGGTCGTAGTTTCAAAAATTGGGTTCAGTGCGTAACACTGGATAAAGTTATCATTATTACTACGCTTCCAATGCGGATTTTTTGCTGGTTTTTTGGACCAACCCATGGTATTTGAAAAAAATCGGCACTCTCACTCTTTTCCAGTTTCACCGGTGGGGTACAGGCCACGGTGGGCTGGAATCAATTGAAGTTGTTTCTATGGTGATGGGTCCCATAGTCCTCATCCTCACTGCGTTTAATTGTTGGTTTATGTTACTCTAGCTCATTAAGAAAGAGCCTCAAAAAATATTATATTTCATAACGTTCAGGAAGGCTTCAAGAGTAAAGAGGCGGGGTCAAACAATCGTATGTTTAAAGAGGTTTTTCGCTTTCCAGAAAAGTGGCATTTTCCAGATATGGAATGAATAGGTAGGGGTAGAATCGCGCTATCTCTGCGTCCATTATAGAAACAACGAAGAACGCCATTCTGGCTCGAACGATCTACCAGGCGCAATTTTTAGCCCTGGAGAATACACCAATTCAATTTTGGGAGGCTATTACATTTTGCGTTTTCCATAGTTGTTTCTGAGATGGTTCTTCATTTTTCGTCCCCCCGGAAACCACCTTTGGGCGTTCAAAGAAAGCAAGGAGGCCTTTTTTTTCAGCGCGGTAAGCACGCGTATGCTCGTCATTCCGTACTTAAACTTTGAATGGTATTATGTATTGCTCGCGCTCTTGCTGAAAGTACCAAGGAAGGAATAGCTAGTACTTTAGGGGTCTGATCGTGAGCGTAAATCCACGACCTGTGGTTATTTACCTATAGCTATAGCTTCTTAAATTACGCTTCTATCACACTTCGTACATGTGTTTCCAAGTGCCTCGGTGCATCGCCAAAACGCAACGAGCTGGCCGCGAACAAATCCTTATTCTTGTGAGCTTTGCTTACTTAAATGGGAACTCAGTTGAAAATTATTTTAAAGGAGGAATTCACGATTAGAATGAAGGTCGAAGAAAGGGAAACTGACCTAGTTGAGGGACCCACGGACCTCCTGAGGGTGCGAACTGACGCGCAATTCGCATGGAAAAATTTGACCTCGGCGACCTATCATGCCTCAAAGCTGGCGGGTCCGGCGATCTCCGCCCACCGATCATCTGATCACTCGCCGTAGTTCAATACGTGGCGAGTGATTAGATAGCTGAGAGAGCGTAGTGTTGAAGAGGGCACAGCGATGAGAGTCGCATCAATGCTCGAATCAACGGGCAAGGAAGGGGTCCCATTTCTCGGGTTCTGGGCCGTTTCTCATGGTTCTTCCTTCTTTCGTGTACCACTCACCATCCCTAGGTTAATTTGAAATGGGTTGCTTTTTCATCGTGAATTCGTCCTTTTAAGAGCGGTGTAATGGGCAATGAGGCGGCGCGAAGCGGCCGCCGCGGATCAAGTCTAGTCATCGCGTTCTTCTAGGTCAGGCATGCCTTGTGGCCAGCACCTCTAAATTTTGAAAAGGTTTCGTCTGAGGAAGGAGTGAAACGAACCATTTTTAATTATTTCGTTCATAAAGGTTTTTCTTTATTGCCAGACCTCCTGGGTAGGATAATTGCTACCAAACTTGTATGGAAGGACACAGCGCTGGGCTTGCACTTTCGGCTGGCCCCGAAAGCCATTGTATAGAAAAATGACATTCACGATGTCTCTAGGATTCAAGTTATGTGTGGAATGCATGGCGCATTCCGAAGGAACGGATGAATACGCTGGATACTTTATCCTTCTTTTATTTCGTTAGTCCTCTCTCGCTCTTAGAGAAGAAGAGACTATTCCGGAAGCGCGTTTTCATGGTCGTAGTAAAGGCGTTTAGATGTCCTAATTTCTATCCCACGGGACGTCCATTGGCCGCAGATGATTCCATCTCGCCGCCGCAGTCACATGAGTCGTGTGCTCGGTCGTTGGTCACAGGCGCCGAGAAGGCCTGCCGCTCGCGCTGTCCAGGATCATTAGCAGCGGAGCCGATTTGAAAGCCCGATAACTGGTGTTTTAGACGGAACTGGGAATGAGAGGAGTAAAAAACGGAAGATGAGGTCGTAGAGGGACTTTACACGGGGTTTAACCTTGAATACTACTACACATTACTGAACTCTAATTCAACATCCTTGATCTTGGTATCCTTGTTTGTCTAAACATAGCGTTTCATAGCACATTCAAATCACTCTCAGAGGGTTATTAGCGTTTTTCTCAAATGTTAACTCACGAGCGCATTTTGCGAGGAAAATGTTATCACAAAGCTGTCGGTTGGGGTAGAATTAGTGTTAAGTATGGGTACAATTACGTCCCAGGTA
Organism: Ostertagia ostertagi; assembly: GCA_036418205.1. Classification (NCBI taxonomy): domain Eukaryota; kingdom Metazoa; phylum Nematoda; class Chromadorea; order Rhabditida; family Trichostrongylidae; genus Ostertagia; species Ostertagia ostertagi. Next base: position 4,775 of record MU906502.1, on the reverse strand, counting down.
TGCTGAATCAAAACAATTTTCCGCAGCTGGTAATCGAACCAAGGCTGACCTTTCTCCTAACAAGGGAGCTGTCATTACACCCTCCAGGACCATTATGGATCCAAGGCTTGGCCTGACGATGCATGGTTTGGGATCCCGGATGTGTGGCGTGATGTGTTTGGACATGTGCCATCCTAGCTCCGACCGGAAACCAACGTTTAGTGAGGAGTGGCTTTCGCTCCATTTTATGGCACCGCAACTGTTGAGGGATTGGTCCCCAATATCGTTCAAAAACTCAAAGGTGTGTGCCTTCAAAAGAGGAGGGTCACTATGTTGCTAGGGCATTGAAGATCAAAATGTGTGTACTCCTACAACGCGGTCTTCAATCGGCTTTTTCAAACCTGCTACGCGGTCCTCCGAACAGAATTATTAGGTCGAAGAGCGCAGCGGGCAGTGCGTCAGGATGTCAGGCAAGAACTCATGAGATCATCACCTCTGAAAATTTCCAATGTGAAATTTTTCCCAACTTCGAAGAGTTCAACGGCTTATCATCGGCTATCAACTATTAGCGGATGCTGGTCTTGAGATGAAGTCAAACTTCAGCCATGCCTTCGAAAAATTAGAATCGGGCCTATTTGGTGGCATATTAACAGAATTAGAAAAACATCATTTTCGAACACAAAAGCTCGCGGTCGACCACAGGTCAGCTTTAATAGTAGGGGTTACGGAAAAGACCAACGGCCTATAGCCCCTTCGAATTCACTCAAAGTTTAAATATGCAAGAAAACTTTTCCACAGGTTTGTTGTAGTGTTTGTTTATTCAAAGTGAGAATATTACAACTGTTCGGCGCAAAAACGAACGCATCTGGTATGGACACCAGGAGAGAATCGTGAGTAAAAAGTTCCCAAACCTATTATGAGTTGCATATGGATTTTATGTGACCAACCAAAAGATGCTCCTATGAAGTAAGATCCACTAGTCTTGGGAAAAAGGAAAAGAGGAACGTGAACTAGCGAGGACGGCTTCACGACCACATCCCCGAGTCCACATCACCACTAAGTGCTCCGCAGCCCGTTCAACCTCGATGGCCTTGTATGCGAGGCTTTGAGACAGCCAGGAAAAGGCTACGTAGTTCTTTTCAGAAGGTCGTCAAGCAGATTTGATACGCAGCACTCCAGGGAGCATACCCCCTCATCTGCTAAGTGACCATAGCGCCTGAGAGTTTTCCTTGCGGGTCAAAAAATCTGCCACTCCTTCACTTTTCTATTGCCAGAGTGCTATCACTACTCTGCTTTTTTAGTAGCTGATTACAAATCTGGTACCAGCTTGCCTCTAAAGGCAGAAGTTTACATCACATACTAATGAATGAGACCGTTCAGATCGTGTTGCGCTTTTTCAAAGCGATTTTTTATACGTCTTTGTGGTGCATGCACGAGGGCGTGAAATGCGCTCACATTTTCCACTTTCTCCGAGCGGCTTCGGGAATGCCAAAAGAAGTAAAAAAAATAGTGGAGCTCAAGGATGAACAAGAAGACGGTAAAAAATGGAGTGGCTTAGGGCTGACAAAAAGAGGTTGAAAACGATACTTTTTGCTTCCAATATCGTGGTTGAAACTAGGGGAAACCAAACCTATTCTTCTTCTTCTTATTCTTCAGCGTTTGTCCCACTCTGTGGCGGGGTCCGCTTTTCTGGTATTATGACGCCACTTTTCCCGATTATGTGCCTGATCGGGATGAAGGCCAACTAATTTCAAATCCTCATGCAACGTATCAAGCCATCGTTGCTTCGGGCGTCCTCTTGGCCGCTTTCCTGGCACGTTAAAGTCTAGACCGATCTTACGGACACTCTCATCATTAGCGCGAAGGACGTGACCGTACCACCTCAGGCGAGCTTCGCGCATCTTATCAGCGATGGGAGCCACACCGAACCGCTTTCTGATGGCATCGTTGCGAATGTGGTCCAGACGCGTGACCCCGGCAGTCCAGCGCAGCATTTTTGTCTCCATTACACTGAGACGAGCCTCAACCTCTTTAGTCACGGGCCAGCACTCTGCTCCGTAAATGGCGACTGGTCGGACGACGGTTCTGTAGATCTTAGATTTCAGTCGCTCTGGTATTTTCTTATCGCAGAGAACGCCGGTCATCGAGCGCCATTTAGACCAAGCTGCGCTCACTCGGGAGTTTACTTCAGAGACCAGGCTACCATCGGACGCGATCGCCGACCCAAGATACTTGAATGATGTTGTACGCGTGAGCTCAGTGCCATTAATCTTAATAGAGCCTGGCTCACTCGAATCAGTGGTCAAGTACTCTGTCTTCTTCACGTTCAGCCTGAGGCCAAACATAGCCAGACGGTCGGACCAGGTTTGCACCTGTTTCTCGAGCAGATGTTTGTCTTCGCAGGCGAGCATCACATCGTCAGCATACAGAAGCGTCCATGGAGCGGGCTCCTGAAGATCACGCGAAATGGCATCCATAACGACAATGAATAGGAGTGGGGAAAGCGCAGAGCCTTGGTGCACACCGACCGAGATGGGAAATTCCATCGAAGTACCTGCCACCGTTTGCACCCGACTCCTTGAGTTCGAGTAAAGTATGCGCACCCACTCAATGAGCTCTTCGGGAACGTCGTGCTGTCGTAAAGCATACCATATAACTTCTCGAGGAACGCGATCAAAAGCCTTCTCCAGGTCCAGGAAGGCAAGATGCACAGCTTTTCTTTTCTCGCGATGTCTTTCCAAGCAGAAGGCGGGCTGCATGTATTGCATCGATGGTGCCGCAGCCTGACACAAATCCACACTGGTTGATGGAAAGCTGCACGATGTCACGAATACGGCCGTCCACAATTCGCTCAAAGATCTTCATGCTGTGCGAGAGCAGGCGGATTGGACGGTAACTCGTACAGTCAGCAGGGCTGCCTTTCTTCTTCCAAATCGGAATCGTTGTGCTCTGCTGCCAACTCTCAGGCACCTTTCTCTCTGCTACGATCTGGTTGAAAAACTTGGTCAACCATTCAGCAGGACACCAGCATTTTGACTTCCATATGTCGGCCGCCAAGATCATCGGGTCCTGTAGCTTTTCCCGACTTCATCTTCTTCAGAGCCATTTCCGTTTCCTCCACGGTTATTCTCTGCACAGGACCTTGCACAGGTGGAACATAAAGGGACTGCTGGATGAGCAAACTCTTCAGCTGAGATGTTCTCGAAGTAATCGTGCCATCGCTTCACTGCTTTTTTGCGGTCCGTCAGGAGGTGACCATTTTCGTCGTTGATGCCGAAAAACTTCTCGATGTCCTCGGACTGGCGATGGACGGGCTTTGGCGAGGCGATAAATATAGCGTTCACCATCGCGCGTCTCGAGCTTCTCGCTGACATCAGCAAAGTGTGCAGCTTTTGCGGCAGCAACGGCCTTCTTTGTCGCACTCTTAGCTGCCTGATACCTTCGCCAGTTGTCGACAGTCTTATCGCCAAGAAATACGTGGTAAAGCCTCTTCTTCTCACGTACTTTTTCTTTCACATCGTCCGTCCATAGCCACGATTGCTTGTCGATCTTCCGTCGCCCAGGTTTTGTTGTGCCGAGTTCGGAACGGGCAGAACGGATTATCGCCTCGGCAGCACTTTTCCAAGTTTCATCAACAGTAGTGACTGCCGGCAACTGAATGTTGGATATCACGACCGCCTCCTTCTCTTTCAAACGCCACCACTTGATTCTCGCTGGTCCACACCGCTCGATTTGTTTCATTTTCGGAGGAGCGATCTTCAGCGTGCAAATCAGCGGTCGATGTTGCGTGGTGACAGTCTCATACGGCACCGCCTTTGCGTCTGTTACAAGCCCTCGATCGCGTTGCCTGACGAGGACAAAGTCGATTTGCGTTCTGGTAGTACCGCTGTAGAATGTGATCAGGTGGGAATCACGTTTCCGGAAATTCGTATTCACGATGGTGAGATCATGAGAATTCGCGTACTCAAGAATTCGTTCGCCATCGGTGTTACGTGACCCATATCCAAATCCACCATGACAGTTGTACCCATCTTTCGCATCGCCGACGTGACCGTTAAGGTCACCTGCAACGATGACAGCCTCTTCTGATGGTACCTCTGCGGTTTTTTCATCCAGCAGGGTCCAGAACTCATCTTTAGCTCGCTCAGAGCAGCCAGTCTGCGGAGCATATGCAGAGAAGAAGTGGTATCGCTTACGTTCGATGACGACAACAAGCTTCATTAGACGGTCGTCAAAGCGATCAACGCTTACGATCGAGTCACGGAAGCGGTCAGAAACAACTACTCCGACCCCACTGGTGGTTCTAGGACCGCCACAGAGAACGGCTTTGAAGCCTCGTCCAATATCTCTCGATCTGCAGCAGGACCACCTCGTTTCCTGCACGGCACAGAAATCAATCCTTCGGCGCTCTAGAGCTTCTGCTAACTCGTACGAGCGCGCCCGTTAACGTGCCAACATTAACGTCGCAACGCGAATCTTCCGTGCGTTGCAGGACTTGTGGACTAGCTTAGTTGCCCCCCGACGCCGTCCTTGCGTCGGAGACCCTCGCATACTTTTCACACTCGCCGGGCTTTGCGAGTGCGCGTCGGCTCCCGCGGACGCCGTAGCATTATCTCGGAAATCATATGACGTCATTAACCATGAAGATGTGACGTGGATATTCGTAGGCCGGCCTGTCACGGGGGCCTGTCGCCTGCATTCGAATGTCCGCGATCAGCTCAGCCCACAAAAGTGAGCAGTTCCCAGTGGCACCACTTGGAGGAGCGGACCCCGCCACCTAAGGAGACCTTGCATGA